>NQII01005450.1:105918-159668 GCA_002778355.1 Clitarchus hookeri | reverse complement strand
AACCATTAAAGTTTCATATTAAAAAATTTCGTTGATAAATGCTTTTGAATTGCATTATCTGTATCTGACTTCAATACACAGTGCTCGTTCTGTCGGTGTAGACACGAGTTTTTCCTCATAAGAGCTCGCTCCTACTGTTGCTATCTGTGAACCCGGATGTGGTCGATGTATCCGCGCTCTGGACGCGCTCTGGACGTGGAGGGGCTCACTATCTCCGACTGCCGCGCTCGCGATCTGTGACGCAATATGTGAACCAGGATGAAGTCGAGGTCAGTGTATAATAGCTCTGAATGTGATTCATTCGGCGGGACTCGCAATGTAAGTTGTATGAAGAACCTTGCCTAGCGTCTTGCCAGATAGCTCAGTGGTTAGACGTCCGACTCTTAACGCAAGGTTCGTGGGTTCAAATCCCGGGCTGAGCGGATAAATTTTCAGTGTGGGTGTGAAGGCGCCCGCATCCACACTGTGTGTTTATCAACCGAGTCGTTCCAAATTTGAGCTAATAAAATAAATGCTCGTACTCTTAGTAGATCTAGGAGTAGCAGATGCAATTATATGTTACCCCTTAAAATCCCAGCATAAATACTCTCTACAGCAGTCAGTATTGTATCAGACGTATAGCTGGGTAATCTCAGTTGGTGTAGGCGCCACACCAACTGAGAGGGGGTACTAGACTTAAAAAAACTCCTTCACCTCACCATTTAAAAAAAAAAAAAAAAAGGCCGGCAATGAAAGTGCAATGAAAGATTTAGAAAAAGAATTAGGTGTTTCACCTACTTTAATATGTAGTATTTGGAGATGCATATCTAAACTTTTAATTAGACTATGTTGCACGAAGTTAGAGCGGTAATTGAGTTTTAATGGTTTAACAATCATTAAAACCTTATAGAGATATGAATACAAATGAAAATATACTGATGTCTAATTATACGAATATGTACATTTATTCTTTTACAAACAGAATAGAATGCCTTTGTGTGTCACCATATTTTTTCAATCCTTTATACACAATACTTGTGCCTCCTCGATTGACATCACTTATCAGTTTTGTACTGAAAATGTATACATATCTGTCTGGTAGGGTCACCTTAAAATTTCCTGAAGTAACTACCACTTTGGGACCGTACTTGGTTTCATTTATTTCAGCGTGGTTTATCGGGTAGGACTGCCCTATTGTGAGGTCGGAAAGTTTCATAAAATGGCAGGTGCTGTTTAATGCATTTAGTAACTGATCCATGTTATGTTGTTTATTATACATTTTCATTTCTTTAAATGAAAAAAATGTCTCGCTGGTAATTATTTTTGTGCTGTGCTCGTATCAGCATTTTCATAAGTTATGGTTATTTCCAAACAATTAATTTTAGAAGCAGGTTGAACACGTATGGTTATGTTTAATCCATTAGTTTTTAAAAGTGGGTTTAAAACGTATGGCTATGTTTAATCCATTGTTTTTTAAAAGTGGGTTTAAAACGTATGGTTATGTTTAACCCATTAGTTTTTAAAAGTGGGTAGAAAACGTATGGTTATGTTTAATCCATTAGTTTTTAAAAGTGGGTTGAAAACGTATGGCTATTTTTAATCCATTAGTTTTTAAAAGTGGGTAGAAAATGTATGGTTAAAATCTATGGTGTGCCAGGACCCGGGCTAGCATCGGCATTTTATATCTACTACTGTCCACTTAAACATCCTTCGATCTCTGTCAGTGGATGTGATTATCGCCCATTGCTCTGTTTCGGAGATGATGACATACGACATTTTGTGTAGGCAGTAATAACATTTGACGTTGTAATTCTTGCAACAAGAACAAGGTTGATTGTTTTCTTCACTGCGACTCCGGCTATGAACACTCCAATGTTCATACATCTATGGGAGTCTGACAAGTAGGACATGATGGCGTCTGACTTTCGTCCGCCTTATAACAGCCACTCGGCAGGAACTCCGTGCCTTGTAGTGTGGCTGCATTCTAAAGCGAGTTAGGGGTTATTACATTTTCTCAAGGGTGTACATATTGCTTGCACTTCGCCTGTAAATGCAAAGGTTCTAATAAAAACTCTATGGTCAACACTTTACAATAACACACTGTTTTTGTGCAGACAAAAATTTCAACACCCATTTCACATCGCAAACGCGTGTATCACGTATAATATAATTATTTCTATCAACACATTTTTGTTCAAATAATCACTGGAACCGAATGGATAGTTGACAATAAATCACCATATTATTTATTTGAGTATTTTAATTTCGTTATCACCCATATCATAGGTATGTGGTAGTGAGCTAGTGTGGGGCCAACCTGTAAGACTTGACTGCACAACAAAACGAAAGCTCAAAGAACATAGAAATTGCATATAAAAAACAATATTACACCTTCAAATTGAGACATGTGCCAATTAAATCTATTACACTCGCAAATTTTTAAACGGATAACTGATTTTTCCGAAGCTGAGTGAGATGTCTTGCCTTTTTCTAAGGATAACTCTTAATACATTTATTATAGTGACATAGTTATTTGTGAGAAATATGAGCGCGATAAATCCTTATTTTTGGATCTAGTAAAAAAACAGGAAATCCGGTTAAAAATTCAATGCTACTGTATTAGTTTAATGAGCGAATCACTAAAAAAAAAAAAAAAAAAAAAAAAAAAAAAAAAAAAAAAAAAAAAAAAANGACCATCAATATTAAAATTATAAATTAGATTTAACACTTTATTCTCTTTAGACTAGCTCATATATATGTAAGAATGTTACTTCTTGAATTATAATAAGCTGTTATTACATAATATAATATTTTATTCTATCACAGTTGCTTTCACACTGCTCCTACTAATTAATTTAACATGAAATCATAGTGGTATTTTAATGTACTTTTCTTCCTATATTAGCTTTTGTTATATGTTTGGTTACAGTTTTCCTGCACTTTATTCTGCTTACTGATAAGAAAACTGAATTAGCACAAGCAAATATGTCATCAGCGATGCAGCCATTGAAGTTACTAAAGGCAGGTCAATATTAAAAAAACCGCCGCTACAGAACACCAATTTTCGCCTGTAAATCACATCTGAAAATAAACGAAGTTCTTTCTTTACCTCATCGCCTATACCTGGTTCACACAGCAAATCTATAACTGTATTATTTATAGTCTCCATTATCTCAACTGTAGCACTGCATTCGTATATTACAGCCACAGTCTGCAGAGAGTAAAAAGAAGTCCACAATAAATTAGAAATTAAATTATATGACTGATTTTCCATTTCGATGATGTAGGCTGGCCTAAAAATACACAAAAGCGAATGGAGTAGATTATAGATTGCAACGGCCCCAAAGGATAAAACGTGTAAAAATATTGATGAACCATATGTATAGTTGATCAAAGATACGATCCTGCACAAACTAATATACAATGATCTTAGTGAAACAATTTTCTTTATATAAACATTCCGTTGAAAATCTGTTACAACTACAGGCCCGAATAACTCCATAAACGAACTTATTCCCCTCAGAGGGCGTGCCTCTGAAACATTACCCATTTCACACTCTGATGATGCGCTGTAACTCGTCTGAGAAGCAGTTTTAGTTATCTTTATTATGTAAAGATGGTTGCGAAGTTCGTGACTCAAAATACACAACCTTTGCTTGACCAGGGCAACAATGTTAATGTAGTTTCCTGCGACTACGAAAAAGACGATGTCTTTCATGTTAGTACCAGCGGTAAGCAGATGTTTTGTTATGGTTGGACAGAAAGCAAATTGAGCGAATAACAAGGCAGCAAACATAACCGCAGATACAACTGAGAAAAATGTTGTTGGGCGATTCGAAAGTTTGTTGTAATTGTCGTGGCTGAAACTGAGTATTTTCTGGTCAACCTCAAAGAATATCTTAACAGCTTCCTGCATATATGAATTTCTCAACCATAAAACTATGACACCCCATTGGCTAGCGATGAATATCAGGTTAGTTGCAGTCGCAAAAAAGATAGTGTAAGTTCTTGTGAATACGTTAAAGCCGTCACGCATATACCTATCATAATTGTCATACATAAAGGATGCTATTGTAACAAAATGTACGAATATTCGGTAAGTATATCTTTTCAAGAACCATTTGTAGTAAGCTACTCTTGTGGCTTGATCTCTTCTGTCTTCAGCTGTCTGATGGTAAATTTCAAGGCCCACTACTTTAGATGCGGTTTTTAGAGGCTNTCAAGGCCCACTACTTTAGATGCGGTTTTTAGAGGCTCCGAACACACAATGAAGTTGACTGCTGTAGTCGTCGCCATTTTGACCTGCAAACATATCACTATACATTTTATGTAATACGTAACCTCCTACTTAAAAATTAAGTATGGTTGGCTAAAAAACATAAAGTAAACAAATAGTTTCATAGAAAATTCCGATAAGTTTATCTCAACTGTCCTGGTTGCAGGTCTTGCAGGAGTTACAGCAGTATTGTTTATTTCACACGAACAACTGAGCTGTGGGGCAACTATTCGCCCGGTGACTGCAAGTACATAGTTATAAGTGGGGGTGTTCAGAAGGACTACAGTCACCCGAGTTAACGCCAAGTGACCGGATAGCAGTAGCTCGTACTGTCCAGTCGCCCTGGCAACTGTTGATCGCTGGAAGACTGTGCAGAACCACACAGTTATATGGAAACCTTCAAACGGGCGACTATAGCTATGACAACTGCTAAAATTTTCGATACAAAAAAGTTATTAAATTTGATGCGAATACAGTCAGAACTATGGAATTCAGCGTATGATGCCTATTCCAACAAAACGAAAAAACCGGATTGTTGGTTTGGTGTGTGGATAGAAATGTATGAATGACTCGACGAGATATAACTGGGAAATAGATGTATGTATCATGGACATTTTACTTGTAGGCATGTGTTACTGGAGTAAAATGTATTACAGAAGATGAAAGTTGTTGTAATAACAACACCCTATAAATTTATTGTACTTACCTAAGTTAAACTGCCAGTCTTCCCTTGCCAGGTGCCTATACATTGCTATATGGACAGGCCCAGCTACCTACGTCTCTGACGTCACGGACAAATGGTGGCCGGGCGTTTTTATCAATCGCCATTTGCCGAGCAACTTGTTGCTGGCAACACATTTGCTCGTGTGTAAGAGATCCAAAGCTCATCACGTGAACTCTCGTGGCTGAGTTGTGGGAGCGCAGTACGAGAGAGAAGTTTACGAGGCACTGCTTCAGACAGCAGACATTCAAGATACAATTTTTGTTGCCATAGTGTGCAATGCAATTGTGCTTGGTTATCATGAAGTGCTACACAATTATACGGTGCAATAAGCAGAAATGTCAAGGTTGCACAGCGTCCGTCGGCCGGTAGGTACCTGAGTGCCACCGCACTTNATACGGTGCAATAAGCAGAAATGTCAAGGTTGCACAGCGTCCGTCGGCCGGTAGGTACCTGAGTGCCACCGCACTTTGTCAACGTGACCGATGTTTATGTGAAACGTGCTTTCTGACATTAAGGCATTCGCGGTTGACTGTGAGATCTGCAGCCACTAAGCTCTCACATGCCGATATAGTCTATATAAAGCTTAAAGGTGCCGTGTGACATATTGTTGGAGCGCGTGGAAATTCATTCATAAATAAAAATAATAGTTTTCGTTTTTTACTTTGTTTACATTACTATCCCCAAATGAGATTTGGTTATATATATATACTATATATACACGCATAGTATAGTAAATAATTTTGTGGACACCGTGGGGTGTGGCTGCTTACACTCGATGCGTCTGTTAATGAGCACAATTAACTTGACCGTGATGCGTGGCTGCCTACATCCGGAGGGTGATTCAGTAAAAACATGTCCGTAAGCGCAAGCAGAGCACTACTTAGTTTCAAATCGCAACTTCCCTCTTTTCAATAGTTCACCAGAGACAGACGTATTACTATTATTCCTTTTTTTTTNTTAGTTTCAAATCGCAACTTCCCTCTTTTCAATAGTTCACCAGAGACAGACGTATTACTATTATTCCTTTTTTTTTTAATTGAGAGACAATCGCATGTTATGGGGTTATGCAGCAACAAATACAAAGAAAAATCACCAAACATNTTTTTTTTTTAATTGAGAGACAATCGCATGTTATGGGGTTATGCAGCAACAAATACAAAGAAAAATCACCAAACATTGACAGGTACAAACACAGTTCATTCAATAAAACCTAACTTAAACACAGGGTTTCTGTATTTGTTAAAGTGCGGATAACTTTCTAATGAATTTTCGTCATTGTAAGGATGCAACCGTATTTGAACATAACCAGCTCACNGTTAAAGTGCGGATAACTTTCTAATGAATTTTCGTCATTGTAAGGATGCAACCGTATTTGAACATAACCAGCTCACCTCTGTAGATAAGAGTGTCCTTAATGTCCTGCAGAGAGGGCGCCTGCAAATGAAGACGGTTTTTATAACGAGAACTCATGTTTTACTCATTGCTGCGACGCTTGAATATCGATCGTGTTCCGTGAACTATCTGTTTTATTTACTTCCTTTTCTCCTAGCCTTTCCGTTCTTATCGTAATACCTATTGTTCGCTTCGTAAACCATTTCTTCTCGCCACTGGAGTTGAAGTAGATATTGATTTCCAATAGTTCTTTCTTTTCGTTGATATTATTTCTACACTCCTTGAGTTGTGACATAATCCAAGCAAACACTGAAATAAAATAATGGTTCTCCAAATTCTCACTACAATTTTCCCCTGTTTCTTCGATAAAGACTGCACAATGTTAAGTTTATTTCATGTATGTTAAAAATTGTTCATAAAAGTCTATGCACTGTTATAACAAATTGTATTTATTGTTCTATTTCATTTCCCACGCATTCGAAAAAGATACACTAAAGCGGAATCCCTCTTTACAAAAACTTAAAAANTTCTATTTCATTTCCCACGCATTCGAAAAAGATACACTAAAGCGGAATCCCTCTTTACAAAAACTTAAAAATTTTTATTTTTCTTTTTCTTTTAATAATAACATTTAATCTCGGTATTGCCGGAAGATCTAAAGAACGAAAATATCCTCAANTTTTTCTTTTTCTTTTAATAATAACATTTAATCTCGGTATTGCCGGAAGATCTAAAGAACGAAAATATCCTCAATTTATTATCTAGCGAACTAAGTAATATCTTGACAACGAAGGCGATAGAAATATACGAAGATGTAGAATGAATGAAAGAGGCCACTGCATGTGTAGCTTCATTACAAATTTAGTTTTCTTGCTGGAAATAAACGATAACTCGCATGCACATTTTATGCAATAGTTGTTACAGAAATTTGTATACTATAATATTACTAAGAACACAATTTGACCTTTGCTGTACTTGTAGTTGGAAACTATTTTTGCCGGGTGAAAGTACTCGAAACTCTTCGACATTTCCAGTCAATAGGTTTTGTCTTAATAACTTAGCAGAGAAATTTACTTGGGAAACAGTACTTTAACGATATGCATTTATAATNTCAATAGGTTTTGTCTTAATAACTTAGCAGAGAAATTTACTTGGGAAACAGTACTTTAACGATATGCATTTATAATAAACTGTAAAATATAAGACATACAATATTAAGTACGACAATAAAAATTTTTCTTCCCTACGCCACTTGTTTGAAATATACTGCTGCCATTTTATTGGACCTAGGAACAATTTTGAAGAGCCTATGTTTATATAACGCAGACATTTGAAATTTTGTCTCATGGTGCATATTTTCTTGCAGAAAGACCTAACATACAGGGATCTTGATTATGGTGGTCTCCGATATACATTACGCGTATTTCCGCGGGTGAACTGGTAACCATAAGGTTGCAAACGTTTGCAAGGCATGTTTACATTCCGAGGCGATTGTTTTACCGTTGACTGAGACAGAAATGCATTTTAATGACGTTTCTCTGTTTCATAAATAGAAAGTGTGTGTGTGCCAACATGTCGGTATTATTCTTGCTACGCTGGAAAGGAAGATTCATTTCCGCCCCCATGTTAAATGGTTACTTATGCGTTAACATATACGACTACCACGAATCTCAAATTTTTCTTCGAATGACCAATAAATCTTTTGATTATCTCTTTTGGATCATAGAGAGAGGCTAAACATGTCAAACATTTTTGCAAAGGGATTAAAAAGTCTACTGTTTAGAATAACGTTATAACCCTGATATGTTTAGATGTTATTCTTTTCAGTATTTTTTATTCTTGGAAACAGTATAGTAGAATTGCCTAACATAAAGTCGTGCCCAATTTAATATAAAAACACGACGGTTGCTTAAAGTGTGGGGGTGTAATCTAACAGATGAAAAGTTTAAAATATTTATCCAACTTTAACATAGGTGAGTGCCAAATAATTAACTGACAACTAAATTAAACACACAATCTACTACTACCACAGCAGATGACTGCAAATATTTATAACCAGCTTGAAAGTATAAATATATATGTATATTCATCTTGAAATTCGAACATTAAACGCGTCATCTCGATATGCAACGATCTTGCTGAAGAGATAATATAGTTAACTCTATACGTTCTAAGCGTGCGTTAAAATATTTTTTATTGTGCTTATTAACGGCTCTTTACTGCCAGCAGACTGATAAGGGAGTTTTACTAAAAACTAAATAAACTGAAGTGTGCAAAACCCCACATTTTCATGGCTTAGATGCGATAAGAACAACTAATTTCGTGGCTTCTCTTATGTACAAAGTACTTCATATTTAACGAAAATTATTGATGATGTACAAGTATTATCCCTTCTACTTATTGCACCTTTTAAGGCAACGTTTATAAAATCATGTTTCAATTTATGTTTGGAGCCGCAATGTCAGATATTGTTGGCTAGTAAAGGTCGCTTAATGCGTCACGAACGTGTACAAAGAAGTCATAGCCAACAACTGGAGATGGCTTGGGCTCAGGTCCTGCGTGATTAATAACTTCTAAGTGCGTAAACAGTTACTGATGACGTAATTTCATATAAGTGGAGTAGTAGTGAACACAGAAAAATTGTAGTTCATTGTTTTGCCGTTTTAATGTTGATTGCTGAATTAATGAAAACATTCCTAGGTGTTTGGAGTTGTTTGCTACCGTAATCGCGAGTGTGGTTGGTAACCAATGTGGTTCACAAGTTGTAGTGGTGCACACGCCACTTCTGTTAAAATAATTAACTTCAGTATAGGAAAAACAAGCACAACAGGGAAGATTTTAAGGCAAATGACTCGTCAATCCTCCAAACAAATTCGAGGATTCCTATAAAATGGGTCGCGAGCGAGTGTTAAAAATTAACGCAGTTCTGAACTTACACAAGTGGAAACTCCTCAGTGGAGAATAAATAAGTATTAAATACAAAATTATTTCCTCGCTTAGAGGCCATTTGCAAGTCTTGAATTGCGTAACAGCGGTATTACAAATTGCTGCTTTACATACTGGCAGCTGATTGTATGGTAAATGCCTTGTGGTCACCCGTTATGAATAATCAAAGATTTGATGTCTAGTAATAAGACTGTATGAAGTCTAGTACAAATGCCACTCCACAAAATAACTCATCTAAAGACGATCTGTATCCAAGCCACAGTTCAGAAGGGTCATGGCAAATAAATAACTGGAACTGTCGCAAATGAGTGATTTGGAACCTAAGGTCCACCTCGCTTAGGTATCGGACTCGCTGCAAAACATTTTCTTATATTCTAACAAATGAATTTAGAATTTTGTAATGCAAGTTTTTTCTACTTATTTAAGCTAAGTTTCCTGCAATTACAACGCTTTCAAAGTAAATGTACTGAATAAGAAACACTACTCTAAGAACGAATCTCAGTGGTGTTTTCTAGGTGCATTAATTTATTTATGTTACCTGGATAACAGTGTAAATCTGTACCAAAAATTACATTTAAATTATGCCCATCAAAATTATTATGTGTTCTACAACATGAAAGGTAATAATTTCGTTTTTATTAACATTTACTGAAGCACATTTGTAGCAATACAGAATCTTATATTACTGAATTCTAATTTTAATAATATGATATAGTTTAAACCATGTTTTTACTGAATTTTTTAACACATGGCGAACACAAACACAAATACGAGCAACAGCTTTGTCTCAGTATAATGATATTTAATAATGGATAAATAATAGGTTAAATGAATCACTATCAGTTAATTAGCAATTAGACAAAATTTCAGTATGCAGTGACTTCGAGAGAGTGCAGAAAAAAGATACTGAAGCGTGCACTCATGAAGGCCGTAGATCGTGTAGCAATGTGTCTGGCTCGATACGTTGAATACCATGACGTGAGGACAGGCATATCCGAAGACAAAATGTTGTTGATAATATCATCCCCCTTCATTAGCAAAATAAAGGTTACCACCCTCTGTTTTTGTACGAATCAGCACCCCTATTTTCCTGATGAAGGGAGATATTACCAACCGTATTTCACCGTAGCTAACTTTTAAGATGAAATTTGAAAACGAGAGCAGTTAGAGTGTATGGCATAATATTAACAGGTATTTTTAAGTCTACAATATTTTGCCCATGTTGTCTTTGTTGTATCTGTAATCGCAAAAAGATTAACTCATTATTTATTAATTTCGATCTCCCGTGAGAAAATGCTAATTTAAATCAGTACATTTTGGTTTAAGTACAGTACGTAATTACACGATTATAATGTTAATAATAGGTTAAAAGGAAAGATAAATAAACACAAGATGGCAATGATACCACCACCTTAATTAAGATTTGTTTGCATGAGACGGAGGATTAGTCTGGAAGTAGAAGTTATGCAGGACTTAAAAATAATTTGGCAATATCCACAAATGGACTGTAGTGAGACGACGTGTGTGTGGACGGGTGACAGTTGGTCGCCCTGTTGCAGGCTCTGGATGCTTCGAGCTGCAACGGCAGGGCGCCCGTTGGCGACAGCGGGGCGCCTGTTGGCTGCGGCGGCTCTCAAGGAGACTCGAACCCGCAGATGACTTCCAACTCGGGTGGCCTCGACTTCCTCATGGGCGTCGTGAATGTACTCCTCAGGGTGCATGTGAACGCGCTCAACAACCTCAATGTGCTCTCGCCACTGCTCGGCGACTGACCGCGCCCTGCAACTACTGCTACGATATCTGTTTCGTCGCCACCGAACCCCCTACATTCCTAAGACGTTGTTAACAGTGGAGCATCCCATAGAACTTAAAACAGCATGCATAGAGTAAACTTGAAGAAGACTAATTTGCGTCTCACCGACTTTCAACAGTGATGTCTACAAACACAATCCTAGAAGGACGGGCCTTGACACCGACGTAAAAAATTGCCACCCTTATTGACTGATTTTGTTAATGAAATCGCCGCAGAGTGGTGTTATCAAAGTAGTGCTACTCTTACATGCCAAATATAGAGATGTTTAGAATGTTATTCTTCAAAAGTATATTTAAATTATTTGAGAATATCTTCAAAATGTTTGTACTTGATACTTTATGTTAATGCTGTTTTGGAAGCTTAAGAAAGGCACTATATTTTTGACTGTTAAATGGAAGTAAATATTACCTGGTAGGCCTTAGTTACTGGATGCAGGGAATGCACGTATTCTATAGAAATGACATTATTCATGGTTTTTTTACTTCTTGTCTACATGGTATTATCCCTATGCCCTAATACAACACCATTATATTTTGGTAAAGCAGTATGCGGATATTTCATGAACTAAACCCGTCATATGAGTGACAATTCGCGAACGTTAGTAGATAGTCAAGTGTATAAAGATCTGTCACATGAACATGTCTACAATGAAACGTTTCTACATTACTGGTTTTCAAATACACACAATGCTTTTGTAATTAAATATTATTTTGCATTACTTGAATATATGTTAGTTACAATGAAACTAGATTAGATTTAATCTGCTAGATTTTCAAAACAAGTAAATATTAACAATGAGACTAATGGAAGGCATTTATTTTCGACAGTACTACTGGTAAACAACCATTTTTACTAGGAACTATTTACAGCACTACTAAAATGTACTTTTCTGTTACATATTTTTTTAAAGTTATGTTTTATAAATGCTCCCAATGTAGTCTGAAAACATATAAGCACCTGGGTTGTTTTAAAGTAAACAAAATTTACATTTGGGAAAACACACTATTACAGTATTTTCATGACATTAAAACACAACTTGCCAAATATTGTTACAAAATGTATTCGTGAGCGTAATCAAGTAATGCTATTTAAATGAGGAATTTAAACTGTACAAGAAAATGTTCATAACATATCAGTCCTATTATAAATAATTGGAATATAAAAGATATTCAATATATACTATGCGATTTTATCACTATATTATCTTGCAGAATGTAAATACTTCTAAGTAAGCAAATAAATTTGCATATTAAAACAAAAGCATGAATTTAATACTGGTTATTTATATTTATTTTAAATGTTATTAACAGTCCTGCACCAGACACCTCACCAATCCCATCATCCGTCAGCTCGCAAATCCCATCCCACCCACCAGCTTTCCTCGCCGTCCGCTTCTCTCCACCCACCATCTACTAAGGGACTCCGACGAGGAGATCGATGAGGATGAAGATGCCCACAAGCCTCCCAGGTGACGTCGGCGCCTGCCAAGGCTGATGTAGCACTGCGCCTTCCCTACATCGGCACTCTTTCCCATTACCACCGACTTTGTTTTTCGGCCTCACTACTCCCTCACCCGCTTTACGCCCACACTTCGCTCACATTATTTTTAGACTTCATGCGTGCCGGAACTCCCCCTGCAAGCATGCTCCCCTTCATTAACTGATTTTCATCGCCCAGCAGTCACGATCATGTTCTCCCCCCACGACATGCACCAAGCCCGTAAGTACCTCTTGTAGGCAGGGTTTTACACTACAGCTACACGATTATTCCACAAGCACAACACTTTACACGAAAAAAAAATTAATTGACAGCTTTATCAAAAAGCATCTAAGACAGCAAATTTATGGTTAAATCTTACTTATTCATTTAAATATATTAAATGTAGGATATACAAAATTTCTTTCCAGAATTAACATGCCAATTGTCAGAATAACTGCAAAAATATTCATATTGAGTTTTTGGATTTTCTGTAGTGATTAATTTATTCATGCTTTAACAATGAGAAACTACACCTACGAATGAAAGGACAAAACTGTCAAATTATCAAAGTTTATTTAATGTAATTTCCCATATTTTACACTTTGCAGAGTTTTGCTAGAAGTTTTTCGTGGTAATCGTTTGATGAGTTTAAAAAACATGTTTGAAAATTTCCTTGATACATTAATGCACATGTCATGTGGTAGTTTCTGTTTATTTAAACACTCTCTTGGGCTACAACTAGTAAATAATAGTGCGGATATCTCAGCTACAGTTATATCTCGGTTAATAGAGCACTTTTGAAATAAACCTTTAGAAAGAAAGTATATACCCTGACTGCATTTTGTAATGTAAAGGACCCATCAAGTCTAATGAGGTCGTCTTGGATGGTTCGTTAGGCACTCGTGGCTGCTGTTGTGTCAGTCCATCGGCTCGGTGGTTTCTGAAGTGGTTACATGTCATGCACTCACGTACATACCTGCGTACGTTCCATGTGGCTAATAGTCAGTGAAAATGAGCATGTATGTTTCTTGTTTGCAGTGCTCCAGGATGACCTTAAAACAGGCTGGCAAGCTCATGATGTAACTTCTGTTGATGTGCATCCTTGGGCAGGTAGTGATGCATAACACTTCCGATTGGGGTAGCGTTGTTTCCAAGTACGCTTCTTCCACTCGCCACCATTCTCGTTGCCTTGTGTTATTTCCGATAGGCGGTTTTGGGTGTCTGGGCACTCTTGTAGTGTGGCTAACACGTGGGCCTGGAGTTCATCCAGTCTGAGTTCGACTCCCGCTGGTGCATCGATGTTGTTGCAGCTAACGACACCCTCACCAGGTGTTGGACGGGTGGCTGCTATAGGGGGCAATAGGTCATCCCACTTGTCGTCGTCCACCGCTACTATTTCGCCAGGCGTGCGTGACAGCTCGTCAGCCAACTGGTTTTCGGCCCCGGGAACTTTTTGTACTTCTAAGTCGCACGACTGAGGATGTAATGCCCACCATACAAATTTGCTACGTGCTTCCTTCATAGAGTGGAGATACACTAAACAACGATTGTCTGTTCGCAGTGCGAAGCATTGGTATTTGAGGTAGACTTGGTACCTATTGAGAGCCCACACTTTCGCAAGGCACTCGTGTATATTTACATCGTACCTGCATTCTGTTGCTCCGAATATTGAACTACTGAACTCTATTATGTGCTGCTCCTGACTCTCCCCAAGTTGGGTTACAACTGCTTCCAATCCCTTTTCACTTGTGTCTGTTTGGAGGTACAGGTGTTTAATCGGGTCGTGGCGGGATAGTGTGCTGTATTGCAGGAACCTGGCTTTCAGTTCCGCAAAATACGTGTCGTGCTCTGTGGTCCACTGGTATTTTCGGTTGGGTGAAAGCTTGTATATCAATGGTGATGTGACTATGAGAAAGTCGCGGATATTTTCTCGCAGCCAGATTACCAATCCAAACAATTTGGGCAGTTGTTTACATGTGTGTTGCACAGCAAAGTCATTGATGAGTGGCAGCTGTTCGGGAGTTGGCCGGCTGCCATTTTCGCCCACAATATGGCCGATAAATTGTATGCATGGTTTTCCTATGTGGCACTTTCAGTTGGCGCAGGACAGTTTGTTTCTGACTAGTCGTTCTAAAATTAGTGACAGGTGCTTGATATGGTCCTCTCACATCTCTGACCATACCAGTATGTCACCGAAGTACGCGAGAGCAAAGTCACCTATATACCTGTCGAAAATCATACCACCATAGCCTGAAAGGTTTCTGGCACTCTTTTAAGTCCGAAAGGCATTCCACAGAATTGAAATCGTCGCCCATTTGGTGCGGTAAAAGCTGTTTTGTGCTGGTCCTATGGTTTGATTGGCACTTGCCAGTACCAACTGCTAAGATTCAGTGATGTCATGATTTTTGTTTTGCCGAGTCTAAGTAATGCATCTTTGACACTCACACACTAGTGCTACCTAGCATAGGACATCGGAAACAGTGTGATGCCATCTAGCAGGGGACATTGCAAACAAACATGGTTGCCTACACAGCTGCCACCTAGCAATCTACATCGGAAACAAAGAAAATTTAATAAGCCGAAACCAGAGGTGCACTCTAGCATTCAGCATTGGAAACAAAGATAGCTAACATCAAGTGTCAGGAAACATTGGAAACTAAGATCTCGGCAGAAAAAAAAAATCAGAAANGGAAACAAAGATAGCTAACATCAAGTGTCAGGAAACATTGGAAACTAAGATCTCGGCAGAAAAAAAAAATCAGAAATACACAATATGGCAGGTTGAGCGAATAAGTCGAAATTAGTGGCACAATATAGCAAGTGACACTAGAAACGAAAACGAAGTCCATTATGGTGGACGAAAGTAAAATCCAAAATGTGGTAAAAAATAATTTCTGGTTATTTATATACTAATCGCAGAATAGAAAAATATAATTTTTTATAATATTAGCAGCATCTATAGTTAATAACTGCTATACATTAAAATCCTGAAATAAATTCCAAAGAGTCCCTTTAATCTAATCATCTATTTCTCAGACTAGACATTCGTGTTTTGGATAGAAATGAGTACTTCACAGATACAACCTTTCAATTACCGAACAAATAATGGTATGTGTTTTATTATTGGTCTCAACATGAAAAAAAACCAGATTGGTGGTTTAGAATTTAATGAACAGTTATACGACTGTTGACGGAGTATATCATAACCCTTTTTGAGCATCTGCCACGCCGTACTTCAACTCCACCGCAGCAACACGTACGACGTACGTCGTGCACGAACGCTGATCGCGTTCTCGCAGAGCAAGTTCGGGCAATACAGTGCACATGTTAGCAGAGCAGTGTTACTATTCCCGCCTTCCCTTGGCAGCTTCATAAACCGAAGGGGGTAGTATGAATTTTGCGGATAAATGCATAGTGAATTTAGAGCTATGGCAACATAAAATTAGACAACAGAACGCATGAAATACGCTAGGGACGCTCCTGCAATATTAGTTTAGTGGATTTTACGGTTAAATGCATGGTGAAATTAGAGCTACGGTACTATAAAATTAGACGGCACAAGGGTGCATTAAATACGCAAGGGACGATTCTTCAAAATTAGTTTACTGAATTTTGCGGATAAATGCAGAGCGAAGTTAGAGCTACGGTAATATAAAATTAGAAGACACAAGGATGCGCGAAATACGCATGGGATGCTCCCACAATATTAGTTTAGTGTTTTGTTTTCTTTTTCATCAAAGCTTTGTATTCGTATCACATCGTCATCTTCATTTCACCCAATCAACCAAGTGTTATTGCAAGTGTTTCCTGTTCTAGTTTATATTGTTGAATTTTTTTACAGATGTTTTGCAAGGGTCACGTGCTTGTTAAATAGTTCTAGCATGTGATTGCCGCATGCTGGGGCTATGCCTACCCGCTATTATTCAGTCTTCGTCTAGAGTCTCAAGGGGTAGGCTGCATCACGTCGTGCTCCTGGTGAACTTCATGTTTTCATGGTAATCAATTAGTCTTCCATAGCAGTAAGTAATTTCACCAGAACCTTTTTGTTTATCAGCACCCGGAGATGCCTCCGCTTCTTCCCTGGGATTAGCATCGCCCCGGGGAAGCTTAATTTTAGCATAAATAGTTTCACCACACATTCAAACGTTTTTACAGCTCAGACTACCTGGTGCACATGGTCAGAGTCCATTTAAGGTATCTGCAAAGTGGTTTAATGTATAGTGAAAAGGGAAAATATATGTCAGTTTGTAACAAAGTATTTTATTACTGAGCACAGTCCACATGCTGGTTAGTGGCAACGGCCCTCCACAACACGCACCAAAGTGTTTATTTCCAACAGTGTGAATGTTTACAGTTTTACTTAACATAATATTCATCACCATTTAAGATGTGTGGGTCATACTAAATACGCCCACTACACTCTGCAATGTAAGTATCAGGCATGAGGGAGCCTGAAGTCACCACAACCTTGGGGCGATTCTGCTAAACTACATCACAGAGGGAACAGCTTATGCCCGGGCGGATGACCACACGACCATTAGAGTACCAACAATATCATCTCGACACTGCCTGTTGACGGTGTCTGACACCTAGTCGGGTTACCACCACATTTAATTATTCTTGCCTCTGGTTAACTGCCCCATAAAACCTAAATCCACCCTGCACAGAGCATTACTGTGAAGCAGCTGGCAGTGAAATGAAACACAAATGTAGAATGCACTGTATTTATTTACTTATAATCTTTTATATGAGGCACGAATACAGGTGTAGCGACTGTGACATGCTACCAACACACATTGTTAAAAGGCACATTGCCGTTTAAATGGAAAGAGATTTGTGGCATTATTATTTTTATAACACTATGTCTTCATACTACTTTCAATTTGTGTATGTTAATGGTTCTTTATGAAATTACAAATTACTTTTTTCGTGTCTGTCAAAGCAATTCTGCTGTAGGATTAAAAGAGGGTGAAACCGGAGGTGATAAGGAGTGCGTACTTTTTGATGGATTTGTGGATGTTATTGGTATCACTGAAAATATGATGGTTGGTCCTGATGCAGTGGCTCTAGCAACTCTGCCATTTATGTAAAATGAGTACATGTAGGTCATATGAGTAGATGAAGGAGGAGAACAAGTTACCAAGGCAAATTAAGACATCATAGAACACACCCCGATCTTGACTTACCTGTACAAGAAGAGGCGGCCGATGGAACAAATACTGAAAGATGTGTGAATTTTAAAGGAATTCCTAGCAGGAGGAAGGAAAAGGAAATATAGTAATCAAAATAGTCAATTGAGAAAGAAAAACACTAACTTAAATAAGTCCTATATCTCTTCAAGAGAAGTGTTAATTGAGCCTAAAGAAATGAGGGATTTTGTAAACTGCAGGTGTTAGTGCAGTGAAAAGGTTTCTATAGAAGGAAGAGTGATTTCAATAAATTTTGGAGAGCTGGCTAGTATGAAGCTATGTTACCAGATTGGTACAATAGTATCTCAAGGAGTTACGAAGAGATCATAAAAGGCAGAACAGGATAAAAAGAGACATTTCTCACGAATACACACCTTTGGAAATAAAGAAACACGAGTTTGCAAACCTTTCTTTCTGCAAAGTCTATCTATTTCTAGCTACATGCTTAACACCGCTTTATCAAATGTTAGTGCAGGAAGCCCTGTAAAGGATAAGCGAGTTTGCAGGGGAGGTAACAACATGCTTAAAAAAGAACGAGAGGAGGTGGTTGTGAACCATATCAAAAGTTATTTCACATTATTCAAGGGCAAGCAATGGTGACCTCCTTCCATGAAACTATCCTTCCGATCATGTCCAACATGTATAGAGAAGATAGTGAAGAACCTGTTTCTTTTGCAACGTATAAGGAAATATTTTATTCCAAATATGATTTAATATCTAAATCTTTGGAAAAGGATATATGCAGCATTTGTGATTCCTTCAATGCACCACTCACGAATGCTTCAACTGAGAATCTGAAAACAGAACTGAAGGAGAGACATAATACACGCCTTTATGCAGCAAATATAGCACATGGTTTAATGAAGAAAATCATAACTGAAGCTAACATGACCATAGAATGCCTACCATTTTATTTGGAAAAGACAATTCTGCTCCTTCGA
Source organism: Clitarchus hookeri (assembly GCA_002778355.1). Taxonomy (NCBI): domain Eukaryota; kingdom Metazoa; phylum Arthropoda; class Insecta; order Phasmatodea; family Phasmatidae; genus Clitarchus; species Clitarchus hookeri. The sequence goes on along the minus strand of NQII01005450.1, from coordinate 140,929 downwards.
ATTTCAACAAATGTAGTGTACTTGACGTGGACCACTTTTATGTGGTCTGGCATGACCACTGTCATCCCGTCATCGGCCCACAGTTGCTGCGCCAGTGCGGCCCACAGAACACACACATCGTGCGTTCCGATGTGTGCCCGCATCATTTACTTGGAAACAGGTCATAATCCGGTGCCGGCATCATTTACTTGGAAACAGGTCATTACCCAATACCAAGGGATCCAACCAAGTGCCTGTGGTGTCTCTAAGGAGATCTGTGTCATTAGGATAGGAATCAAGTGTTAGAATGTGTAGTAAATAGCATTAGAAATCATCGCCCATGGGCAAATGTTCGTGAAATTCGCCCTTAAGGGAAATTGTGAACTAATCGCAGAATAAATGCATGCCCCGTGCATATTTAATAAATTGTAGAGTAGCAAGGCTTGGGTATATTAAATGTTCTATATAATTTTTCGAGTGCAATTGTGTGTCTAATCAAGCCAATTAGTGACATGGGAATTAAGTAGTCTTTCTATCAACTTTACCATTCCAGTCGTAGTGTGCCCCAAAACTTAACGTGCCTACATTTCTCACGTGCACTGCAAGGCACCACATAATCACGTTTTGTATTTAAATAAGTGCTTAATTAAGAACTCTTTAACTCTCTACAGGACTAAGCGAACTCGCTCAGAATGTGTCAGTGTTTTATGTGTATATGTTTCAAGTTCTATGTTATTGAGGCCAGTTAATCAAATTATCTCGCGGAGTGGATTGAGCTCTCGGCAAGGATGCCGCTCGCCAGCGTCATATCTGGCAGTCTGATTCCGCGGGTCTTAAGTGCTGCATGTCCATCACGTCGCAGGGAACTTTCATACTTTATTCTGAACACATAAATGCAATAGGTTAATGTAATTTACTGAAACTTTTATTCAGTTTACCAACAGTATTTCCCGTGTTCGCAGCACCCCTCTGTCAGCTCAATTTACCGACCCTGGAGGTTTAATTACTTTTGTAAGTTTTCACACCATTCTTGGCCTTTTGTAAAGTAACGGAAAGTACAGTCCACATTAATTTGCATTGTATACATGTAACTGTGTACACTATTCGGCAATACAATTTACTTGAGTTAACCTACACTTGTGAGTTCTCATTCAGTTTTCTATTACGGGCCCTTGATCTATCCAGGAAGTTATCGATGCCTCAAGAAGGCATCCTTCATTTACAAAGTAAAAATTAATATTTAAGACATGCTGGTAAGCCTGGATAACCCGTCTATATATTACGTTTTCCTGTAAATTTGTACTGTGTGTGTGTCAGAGGATACAGCCACATGGTCATTCAGCCCACAATCCTGAGAACTGTGACTTTGTGCTCGCCCAGTGAGCTGGCACCCATTCTATTCGAAATAGGCATATTGTGTAATATTCTGATTTTTTCAACACAGTCGCTGGACGACATCCGCATTACTATCCCCGACCGCTCAGGTACTATAAACATCAGCTGATTATTAACAACTGTGGAGTACATTCAGGAAAAAATAATGACTATTGTTATGATGACTTGAAGGAGAGGCTGGGTGAGGATCTAAGGAGGTAGGATCACGTCTCAGGCAGCACATCTTACAAGAATGCCCTTAAGTAGAAGATCTTATATAATGATTGGACTCCTGCTGGGATCAGAACAGCTACTCATTTAGATGTTCATCAGCGTGTATTCTTAAAAGTTTTCTCACATCTGTCCTGGATATTATTTCATTATTTCCTGTCAGGGTACACAGGATTTATGAGTTTGAGTTGGTTAGTTTGTCCAAGTTGAACCATTTCGTAATTCCCATAATTACTTTCTTTAGTTTGCCAATATTTCGGAAGTGATATTCAAAAGGAAAATGAACCAAATCCCATCAACTAGACTACATTGGATTCTGTACACATAAAACCATTTTAAAAGATTAAATTGAATGGATACTAGCAAAAATAAATATCACTAGTATGCCTAAAATGAATCTCATAATATAATATAAATAAAGGGAACAAATGAATATACGTAAACAAAAAATATTGTAGTAGAATGACAATATAATACTAAAACATCACTACTACTGGCCACAATGTATATAACCATGAAATAAATATTAATGGACTTACTTTAATTTTTAGAAGTCTAATTTACTCAGTTGTTTAATGCTATATGGCATTCCATTTAAAAAAGTATAATTCTAAAGATGTGGATTACATTTGTGGCATATAGTAATTGTTGATGAATTTGATGTGAACTACCTATCCGTGTGCTCTCATACCTTTTGCACCTCCACAGACACTTACACCACCTAGCCGAGATCGGGCAGAAGCGAACACTCGCCGGCGAGTACATCAGAATGGGCTGGCGAGAACGGAACACACCCGGTTCGTCGTCATCTACTAGGTGACTCAAGTGATGGTCTTACTTTGTTTATCTCAAGAGGTAACTCTTGGGTGAAAATAACATGCGGATCAACACGGTATCCACCGAAAGCCACAGCCGTCAGGCGCCCCGGCAATCGGAGGTAACGTCAGTGCACCTCACGCATCGACATCTGGAATCCTTCCCACCTGTGTGACATCAACCCCCCTGCTGGCTGGGATAACAGTGATATGTGGCTCCAAGCCTGTGTAAACAGTGGGGAATAAAATCTCAAAGCAATACTAAGTGCTCAAAATGCCGTAACCAAATCAATTGAAGTTATTTCATTTTTAAAACCTCAAACGAGCATCGTGGCTGCCCACTCCCCTTTCAGGGATGGACTCGTCCAGCCCTCTCAAGATGGAGCACTTGAACTCGCCCATCGGTGAGGCAAACCAGAAACTGAAATTCACTTAAGAAATTTACCGGAAACTGAAATACATTCTAGGGTTACAGTTAATTCAGTCATTTTATTAGTTATAACGATGTTCAATGTTTAAAAGGGACATTATGTTTTCTATTTACAGCAGACTGCCTGTTAAGGCCTCACAGAGTTTAATTCATGTTTCCAGTGCGGTGACATCTTCTGTGACATCACAGTCACAAATGAAATTAACCATTCATTATTCACAGGGATGTCACCAACAGGTTATTAAAAATTAAATTGTATTTTGTAGCATATTAATTAGTATTAAGAAGGTCTGTGTTATTTTTCACGTAATTTTTGGCGCCGGCTTCGGCAACCATCAGCAAAAGCCGACGCCATGATTTTAGTCTGACTTCAGCACTCGGGTTGGCCAGCAGCATGGGAGTTTCGCTCTCAGCGGACCCCCTTGCTACATTCATATTTTGCTGCAATCACTTTCATTCTCCAAATCAATGTAATTAATCAGAACATTTTTCTTGTTTAGTGCCGGGGGATGACTGTCTGCCTACCTGCTTTAGCAAGGTTTAAATGCGCTATGTGTACTTAATTAATGCTCATGGCTTAGGCCGGTTTAACAGCATTCGTCACATGCAGAACAGTGTGATGGGTCTGCATCAGTTGACTAAGCAGAATCACTGTAATTTAACAAAAGTAGTAAGTAAACATCTTGACTAACCACAAGTGTTTCATTTACTTAACCTCTCGGGGTACTTCGGGTACTAAATCCTATTGAAGCTTCAATTAAATATAAGTAAGGCATGCAAGGTGGCCTACAACCTCGCTAGTGTAACAAGCGAAGCCACTAGGCATGTGTAATTATAGGTAAGTTCAGTATCTACAAGAACTTCAAGTAGATAAAGGTCTCCAGGGCCCCATGGGTCGTCGACCGCATGACCCTCACTAACTTATGTTCACTAAGTTATGGCGCTGAGCAATTTCACCAGTTTTTGCCTTAACCTGTTAGGCCATGTAAGGTAGGGACCCACATCAGCACCTCAGGAAACTCCCCCTACCGCCACTTGCCAAATTGTTACATAAACACTGAGACATAATTTCACCAATACTTACAATCTACAAAGCCCTACAGAAAATAAACACACAAACACTTCAAACACTACCAGAATGTATTGAAAATACTAATACATTAATTACAGTAATGACCTATCTCGTATTTCATATTGGAATTTCAGTCCACTGAAAATAAAGAAAAAATATTTTATTTAATTATTTATACAATGAAACACAACACTGAACCATTTGAGGGAGCACAGACTTCAGGTCCTTACGACCCTTGCTGCAACATTGAGAGATTATCTGCGTATAGCGACCGAGAGCGCCGACAAGCTGAGTGGTGTGGACATCAAGCTCACAGCAGTCGAGACAAAGCTCGGGCATTTCGACATTAAGGGGTTTATAATAGGCGACCACCTTAATGCATCAGGCGCAGGTAAGACTATGCTAAACGCATCATGTATGCAGCTGGAGAGCGTAGATAGCTTAGAGAAGAACCTCAGCAAGATATTGGAAGGGATGATGAATAAACTTAGTAGAAATCTGCACGAAGAACTCGACATCCCAAATCAAACTGAGAGTACGGGACTTGCAGATCTAGAGGAATTTGTCCATCACAGGATTATTCATAACTTAAACGACTTGCGCAAGAATCACAAAAAATGGATGCATTGCGAGGATGTGCATACTGCAGTGCTCCAGAAACGTAATACTTTCGAAGATAAAATAGTCAATTTTATTTCCTGTAGAGCCATTGTCTAATAAATATATATAGTATGAACAAGTCACTATAAATTTTAGTATAATGTCTGCCGCTGCCGAGGATTTAAGCCGCGTCGTTGTAAGAATTCGCGATAAGTACTTACAGGCCAAGTGGGTGTGTATGGAGTGCGATGGAGTATTTGAAGAAGCCTTCCGCCCGATCACATCCCGGCTGGATACTTTAAAGTGGCAACCTGTTCCCCCTGTCGGTAGTGTGAAGACCGACCCAGACATCGAACTAAAGCCACTTCCGGAGGGCGACTGCGAAGATGATAATAATTTATCTTTGGCAGAATTGAAACGTAAGAAAAAGGTGGGTTCCCGGACAATGTTCGTAATTATCTCACTTCCTATACTACTTGTTTTAACGATGTGATTTTACGGAGTATATAGGTGGAACAAAAAATAGTATCTCAGGAACAAAAACATTTATTTTCACCCCAACGATGACATACAGATTGACAATGAATTCATACGCGCGGCTGCGGGCCTCTACGAGCTGTTATTCAATCGCAGACTGGCGAGTTTTCACGAGAAGCCCTGCACCAATACCAAAAATTACTTAAACTCACGAGCGCGCATTTAACTGATAATGACATAACTACCAATACATATAAGGACGAGACCCACCCGAAATTCGACATTATTGCCGAGTTGTTTCCCGATGTAGGCCTAGCCAGTGGTTCAGGACTTACTTCGAAGCTTTATGGTGGTAGCCAGCTAGAGTACATGTACTGGCATGACATAACTGAACTCGTAGCACGACTTCGACTACATGTACTGGGATGACATAAATGAACTCGTAGCACGACTTCGACTACATGTAGCATCTCAACAGGCAGGTAATCATTTAAACACGAATGAGGTTGTAGATATCGTGGAGGAACTGCGCGAAGGTGGATACCTCTACTGAACATGTCTTGTGCGGCGATTGCAGCCGAGATTCACCGGCCAACAAGAAGAAATTTCCGCAGAAGGAGAGAACTCCTGTTTGGACTTGACGATTTGCATCTAGCCGACCTGATGGAAATGATCCCATATGTGGCAGTGAATAAGGGGTATAGATAAGTACTAACTGTAATTAATTGTTTCAGCAAATACACATGGGCCATCCCAGTTCGCCGATAAAGCGGGGCGGACGTTGCTGATGCTATGAAGAAAATGGTCTTAAACAATAAGGGGCCGCCTAAGAATATGCAGACTGATTTAGGTAGGAAATTTTACAATAAAGCTTTCCATTCACTCATGAACGGGAACAAAATTAACCATCACAGCACACACAGGGATAAAAAGGTTTCTATTATAGAGCGATCTAACTGAACCTTAACAGCAGATATGTGGCGTGAATTCTCGGCACGAGGAAGGTTTGCGTGGCTGGATATGTTACCTTGCCTAGTTATCAAANGGGAAGCAGATATGTGGCGTGAATTCTCGGCACGAGGAAGGTTTGCGTGGCTGGATATGTTACCTTGCCTAGTTATCAAATACAATGCTATAAAACACAGTACCATTTGTATGCGACCGGTGGACGTTAAAGACGATTCTTTACTGGAGACGGTGTTTAAAAACGATAAGATAGTGGATAGGCGGAAGGCGAAGGTAAAGGTGGGAGACTATGTCTGCATTTCCCGAATTAAACCCCAATTTGCGAAATCTTACACGCCCAACTGGTCCTCTGAACTATATAGAGTCGCCAAGATTCGACATAACGAACCTCGGACCTTGAGTTGGAAGACTTAAATGGCGAGCGGGTGAAAGGACAGTTCTATAGCGAGGAGATAATGAAAACGAAATTTCCCGATGCTTATTTGGTCGAATAGGTATTGAAATGCAAGGGGACGCGCGTATTCGTCAAATGGCTAGGCTTAGACTCCAGTTATAACAGCTGGTAACTAAAATTAGATCTGAATAAAATTTAATTGTTTCTATACCTGAGTATTACCATAACGAAACCTGGTAACAAAATAACAAGCAATTGAAAATGTTGTTCTGTCTTCACACAAGATGCCTCTCGACCAACGGCGGAAGTGAGAGACCTTGGCACTTGCTGCCCTCGGCTTGCAGGGAGCTGTTACACAATTCCCCGCCGCCCGGGGTAAGATGTCGGCGTCCTTCGCGCGGTGACACAGACCACCAAAACGCGTAGGAAGAGAGGTGGATTGTTTGAGAAGGGAGAAGGCAGGGGGCATCACCCCGACGCCCGGTCTCTGGACAGCCGTGATGCACAAGGCGACTAGCCGCCGGCATATGCAAACACACACACAGGTCTCCCAGGCGAAGCATGGAAAAAGTTATAATCCCAAGACACACATGTGAAGTGCCCTAAGAACGACCACTACATCGCTCCAGGTTCATAGACAGCTACTATCACAAAGTGTATACAGCAGTAACACAATGCGATGTAACAGTCAGTTTATAGGTATGTGTCGCAGGGGAAAGACAGCCAAGAAAGGAAGTGGACTGGTAAATACTTAATTAACAACCTCCCCTTTGAGACACATTCCGGGTTGCGGTCCCGGCACTCGGCTGGAGAGAAGATTACAGCATGGCGACGTGCCGATTAATTTGTGAGACAGTGCATGCAAGGAACACGATATTGTGTACGCGACAAGTACTAAGTTAGCAGATAGACACATGGCCCATACTATTCTCGCAGATAAAGCAAAGTCAATAGTAGGTTCGTCACAGACCAAGCTCGGAGAACGCCTAGCAGCATGGTGGGGTGGGGTTAGACAATTATGAAGACGAAGGTGAAACGCGGCATGGGATTGAAATTTGGAAGGACCAAATAGTTACAAACTGGCAGGAAACCGCAAAGAGTAGTGAAACGAGGTGGAAATCATCAACATTTTATCTTGCCTGTACTTGGATTACTATGAAGCCTTCCCGGAGGTGCCAGTGGAATTGCTGTTAATACGGCCAAAGATGAAAACAAACGCTTGACGGAGACTTAGAGACACAACAGATGTATGGAGACGCTTACAAAAAATGGTCGCGGGCTGTACCTACGTCCCTAAAATCAAGTGAGGGGGGTGGGGGAGGGGAGGGGAAGAGAACTCGACAACGCAAAAGAACGAGGCGATCTTAAGGGCTGCCAGCCCACTCGCTAACCAACTTTGAAATACGTAAATATGCACGAAAATTAAAAATAAGTAATTTTTTGGGAAGTGTTAATGCGAGATCGACTAGCTCGTCGCGAACACGCCGGGTAGAGTGTGGTATAGTAAACCTCGATAGTAGCACAGGCCCGGGAACTCACTGGACTGCATATAAAAAGAATGACGATGTGGTCTACTACGTATTTCAGGGAAGCACGAATACACTATAATCACGGAGCAGAGCAAAAGCCCCGAGCATGGAACTGCGGACACCTTTGTCTGTGCTTCCTTACCAGATTGATACTTAACGGGTAGGCGCTAGTTGTGGACCTCAGTCATGTCCATTATCTTGATCTTGTCGGGCAACAGTTCGGAATTGTGTTCCGTGCACTTCCCACCACTCTCCCTGAAGGAGGTATGGTCCGTGGCGGTGATTGATTTTCAAACGTACATCTCGGTACCGAACATAGATGACCAAAATTGTTTGTTCCATTACGTTAAGGGTGGCGGGAAGAGAGGGGAGGTGCGTATACCCACGGGTTCGTATGAGATCGAATACATAGGCGAGTATCTTACGCGAGAGCTGAAACAGGACACAACATCAGTTCTGTATGGTAATGCGAACACCCTGCACAGTGATATGAAGTGTAGTGCGCAGGTAGACTTCTCGAGTAGCGATACTCTCGCCTCAATGCTAGGATTCGAGAACGCCACATATGAGGCTAATAAAACACACAAATCTACGCTGCCGGTAAAAATATTCCCTGTAAATGTAATAAGAATAAACTGCAATTTGGTTAACGAGTCGTATCTCAATGGTAAGCCCAGCCAGACACTGCACGAATTTTCAGCGATGGTGTCACCCAGATTAAAGATCGTAAATGTACCGAAAACACCCATTTATGTTCCGGTAGTGACGGAGAACGTACAGGAGGTTATAGTATCCGTAGTGGACCAAGAAAGTCGATTGATTAATTTTCGAAGCGAGGAGAAAACAGTCCGCTTGCATTTAAGGAAAGATGGGCCTGAAAATTAAGCGTGCGAATGCAATAAAAGTCGCCTACGGTACCAAATCTAAAGTCAGTACGAGTCGAGCAACCTGAAAACGTGCGTTTCCTTAGAAGATTGGGCATGATGATCAAGCATGAATGTGGAAATATTAAAGGTTGCGGAGCCGGCGGGGTTCGAAGACGCGATCACCAAGGCTGAAATCCACACTTATTTGCCCTATCTGCCGGGCCCCTACGTACCCTCGTCCGAGGTCCGAATCCCGGTGCAAAACCAAGATATATACATAGCGCCGTGTAACTCATATTTGCGCTTCCGTGGAACACTGACGAATCCAGGCAATGCACTTCCCGCGACGACTAAAATAATTAGAAACGGTATACTTCATATGATAAGTAGAATCGCGTATGAACTGAATGGATGTGAGGTAGAAGCCACACGAGATGTTGGAATGACGGCCACCATAAAGAACTATCTGTCATTAATGCATAACCAATTGCTCGCTGCCAAAATGGCGGGCTGGGGGCATCGACGAGGAGTTTAAGGTCCCTGTCAATGCTAAGGGGAAATTCGAAGTATGTATCCCACTAGCTATGCTGTTGGGGTTCACGGAAGATTACAAGCATGAGATTATTAATTCACAGCAAGAGTTAGTTATTAACATGGCTAGCACGCAGGGGAACGCGCTCCGGGACACAGGAGCAGAAGCTGCGCTGGTAGCAATATGCACAATTCACTGGTTATTACCGCATGTGCAGGTCAACATGTGTGAATGCGTAAAATTAATGAAATATGCAGAAAAAGGAAGGAATGTAGATATTGTGTTTCGTAAATGGAGTTAAGAGACATACTTGAATATTACTGCCTCCACGAGCGTCAATTGGAACATTAAAACTAGTTTCACGATTGAAAAACCGCGATATATAATTGTTGCATTTCAGACAGGCAGGCAAAATGCACTCAATACAGACTGCTCGAAATGTGATCTGGTAAATATTAAAAACATACATTTTTTTTTAAAACTCTGAGGCTTACCGATACGGCAATTTGAACATTGATTTTACAACTGGTGCATATATAAGATCCCTTATCAAATGTACGCGGACTTCCAGAGGTCTAACTACGGACATACGCAGGCCCACACACTCGAACCTAACACCTTTCCGAACACAGCCCCCTACTGGCATTTGACGTTAGTTAACAGGATGATATAATTAAATTGGGCGTGGTAGATTGTAGGATTGAATTATCCATTGCCGTGAATTTTCGGGGCTCCACCCAGGCCTATGCGTTAATACTTCATGACAGACTCGTAATGTACAATGTGCGAGACAGGACAGTTATAGTACTGACGTATTGGGGGACTACACTTCAGCCACTCCCCGACGGGCATAATGTACGTGAACTTTCAGGGCTTCGTCTCACAGCACGGGTTCATTATAAAGCGGATAGAAACACGCACGTTCTTACCGCCATTTCCATTACATGAGCTAGACGTTAAAAGCAAAGTAACAAATATATGGCCAGAACAAAACTATCACGGTATCAATTGGAGCGTGGGTAATGTAGAATACAATACAGTGCGCGATGTACTTAGCGCATTATTAAATGGGTGCGAGACGGTCTTCGTGGCCGGGCCGGAGCAGATGCGTCATTTAAGCACTTATTGCGACACGAAACGAAAAATCTGTGACCTCCAAATGGAGGAGGTTGGCTGTCCTTCGTTTCTAAGGTTGCGAGAACGATATGTAAAAAAAAATATTGACGTGTGCACCGCTTGCAGGCGCGGTCGCGCGTGTCCGTGCCTGAATGCTCTGCTGTTAAGGCGTTGGCGGGGGGAGATTTGCTGCGAGGGTCAAATCATTGTCAAAAAAACACCACAGGGACCAATATAAATAGGTCAGCCTGCGATGAGGGAAACTATAGTACTGATCCGGTATCTATAGCAGCAGCAATGGAAGGACTCCTCGCCAAGCTTAATGGGATGGGGCAGTGCACGGCGTTGTTAGACCTCGTCATAGGGAAAGCTTTACATAGCCTCCGATTTCCGGAAGACCGAGACTGCATACGGCAAGTGTGTCACATGCATGTTAGACGACGATATGGCCAAGCTGAATATGTCCACAGTTCGGTTTAGCTATGCGGGCATTAAGCCAATTGACCACGGGCGGTCGATGCATGCTGTAGAATTCTCATAAAGACGCTCCTAGAACATATATATAAAGTTTCTGTCATGTACATAACCACACCATCTTAGAAATTTTATATTGTATCACATATTTCACATGGTGGTCAACCCGGCGCCACTGCACTTATTTCGTGGATGCCTGTACGCAACCATGCATGCAANCACATGGTGGTCAACCCGGCGCCACTGCACTTATTTCGTGGATGCCTGTACGCAACCATGCATGCAACATTCAACCTGCTAGTCACGTACGAGGGGGAAGCCACGTTAGGCTACATGAGAGTTCACTTCAAACCTCCTGGTCAGCCTGCCCAGGTAGAATGCTGTACTGGACTCGAACACTGGGCGTGTCATACCAATGAGGATAGTTTTCTCTCAGGACCGTGTAATATAACGTCATGTGCTGTATATCACCTAAGGCCCGGAATTAATCTGTCGTGCTCACTCAGTACTCTGTTAATGCAAGCAGGTGCCGAGTATATACGCCAGGTTTGGTTTACTCGTGCAATAGCGTATGAACTTTGCAATGCTACCACTGCCAGTGTAATTTCCCGCTGGACAGAGTGCTGTTCCGGCGACAGTCATACGACCTGCACGAACAGAGGTAAAATTACTTGGACGACTATGTGTTCTCCGTTAACTTGCAAGGCGTATCTGGCTACAATATAAGAAGCGACATTAGTGTTTGAACCTGCCGCAATACACATTTGTGTATCATTCAGAAGAGAACCATCGCCCATCATGTGTAATACGTTAAACATATGTGACTGTGTGACATTTCTGCCGGAAGATATGAACTTGTACACAAGTTATTTTATTTTTTATAGGAGTGGTGTTTAAAACTGAGCTGGGACACGAGCAAGTGTAGATCTGTGAGAGTGACAATCATTAGTGGGGATATCACGACATCTGGGACAACATCCACTGGGACATTCTGCCCTGCTACAAGTGCGAACAGTGCACCATCTTCAATCTCCGGCCAAACAGCGAGCTGCCTGAAAATGGCCGCATATTTGCAACACATGCCGAAATTGAAGATATTTCCAAACTACNCGGCCAAACAGCGAGCTGCCTGAAAATGGCCGCATATTTGCAACACATGCCGAAATTGAAGATATTTCCAAACTACATTATGAACGTCTCCATGGGAGCAACAAATTGAACTATGTCCTGCATGACGTCAATACCGGCTCTACCTACTGCTGGTCCGAAGAGTGTACGCGACACATACATACGATCGTGCTGGTAGACTGTGGCAGTAAATGGACTCTACCGTGCACTGCTAAGGTATGTTGTGTCTTCAATTGAAATAACAAGATCAACAACAACAACACTAACAGCTGTTTTTTTTTCTACATCATGAAAAGTGAAGGTGGTACGGCGTCAGTCGAGGGTGAACTGACTTGTCGCAGCAAGTGCNGTTTTTTTTCTACATCATGAAAAGTGAAGGTGGTACGGCGTCAGTCGAGGGTGAACTGACTTGTCGCAGCAAGTGCAAGTTGTGTACTTGCATGCTTTCTCCTGCTTTTGGTCAAAGCTAGTGTCGACGCGGCGAAGATGCTATATAAACGCTCTGTTTCCCTACCAGTCGACTTCAGTGAGCTCGAGATGAACGTACTGTTTCGTCCGGAGACCGCCTACAGCAGTGTGACTCCTGGGGACGGCGCCATCACCTATGAACTTGCTGCCGCAGTAAATCCAGCCACCACCACCACCACCACCACCACCACCACTCCAGATGCATGCTCGCATAGTGAACAGTGTGATGGCATAGTTCATTGGCTGATTGCCCACAATCCTGTCTCATACGAGCTGTGTCAGCAGATGATCGACTGCCATGTATTAAGGAGATGTGTAGATCAAAATATGCGAAGACACTCCCTTGCCTTGTGGTGCGGACGAGGTGATTACGCACGCTTTGCTGAACGATGCGATTCGTGTTCACCTTCCCAACTGTGTACCGATGCCAGAGACTCCTGTTCCTGCTGCTGTGCTGGAGGTTTGTCACCCAGCTGTCTGATGTTGCCACCGCCGCCACCAAACGTACGAAGAAGGGTGCTGCTGTCGTGATTGATATCACCGAAGATGCTGTCCGGCCGCCCACCGCCACCACCAAACATAACAAGAAGGATGCTGCCGTTAAGGGCCCTCGCCAGCGAGCGCCACGCCGTGACCATAGGAGGAAGAGGAAGATGGCTACTGCTGCCTCCACCTGCCTGAATTGCGGGAATTCTTCACTACGTGACGTGAGACATTTATCGGTTGCAGAGCGGAAAACCGTACTACTACAGCTCTTCAATATGCTGCTTTCAAAGGTGTAGTGCTCAAAGGTTTTATTTGTAATGTATTTAACAAAAAAATGGCTTTACAACAATTAGTATTGTGTATCAATCTTTGCCTTAATTGTATATTTATAGTTTTTTTTTCTTAAAACTACTTACTGTTGCGCTTGCAGATTGGTTTACACAAAAAGATTTATTTGTAAGGTTTTTAANGTGCTTTACAACAATTAGTATTGTGTATCAATCTTTGCCTTAATTGTATATTTATAGTTTTTTTTCTTAAAACTACTTACTGTTGCGCTTGCAGATTGGTTTACACAAAAAGATTTATTTGTAAGGTTTTTAACAAAAACGTTTGCTTTAATTGTCTACACTGTTTATGTTGGGAATCTCACATGTAATAGATCTTAGGGTACAACAATTGATGTGTTCACGTAATTGAAATCGTGCTTTGTGTTTTGAAAAAAGGAATTGAATATTTATATATAATTCTTTGTACTTGATGTTAACAATTCAACTGGCACTAACTTGTTTTGTGCTACTTAAGCAAAAACCAATGTACATACTTCGTGTGAGACTCTATGTGTGTTGTTTAATCACAACTGTTTGTTTGCAAATAACAAAGAAATTGTAATACATATTTCTTCATACTTGATTTGTTTTTTGTGTAATAACTGACGAATACTTGTTTTGTGGTACTTACGCGTAAGCGCAATTGAAACACATCTTGTGTGTACATTCAGTTGTTGTTTAATAACAAACAATACTTCTCATGTAAGGTGTATGTGACAATGGTAGTATTTCTGGTGTAGGGAGAGAGAATTTCTGTTGTCTGTAATCACACCAATTTGTATTATTTTTTATGTGACAATATATATGTGTTCTGAAAATCTTGTGTGTTCTTATTTCTGAGTGTAGAGAATGAGCTGTCAAAACAAACCTACCCCGTATTAGTATACAATAACCGCAAAACACAGGACACAGACACACTGCTGTTTGCCTATCACCAAGGCGCAAGTAACGCAAAAATGTATGTTCTGGGTGGAGAACCACAATAACAAGACGTGCTAGTATATTGAAAGCACAAGTAGTACACACACCTTTAAGGGGCAAGTTATGATGCACGAAAGTACCACCGTACTCGGTGTGTGACTAGTCATAACTACGTCCTCCACCTGCACAAGGCCAGTGACATAACTGGTTGACGAGTTTCTCCGTGCTGGGGGGTATAAATAGGGGGGTATAAATACAACCTTGCAGAACGCTACACTTTCACTTGTTGGCAGACCACTGATCCATACGTGCCAGTGTCGAGCCGAAAACACCTTGGTATATATAGTGTATGCAAATATACACGCCAAGACGATATCTGGCTGCTGCAGTGCTCTGCATGAAACACTAGACATATTCTCAGCCTCCACAACAGTTCACAGGCATCTGCTACTGCTCTAACCGCTACCATGTGTCAATTTTGGGTAAGTGTTCTTCTGCATCGTGTGTGTTGGTGAGTAGACATACACCAGATAATCGATCTATCATGTGTGCTGCGGATGGTTGTTGTTTAAAGGTATTCTTGCAGAGTTAGCATTATGGGAGTTCATATCACTGCATGTTAATATTTGTGCACTTCTCACTTGACAGCCAATGTGACCGCCCTTGTGTGTGTCTAGTACAAGTAACTACTTTCGATTAGGAGTTTTAACAGTGCTCTCGTGAACATGGGGTGTTTTATTCTAGAGAATTTATTTGAGTTGCTTACTCGTCGTCGGGAGGCCACATGTTGCACTGAGTTACTATATATATGTATACATGTGTATTGAACACTCTCGTGGTGTGTGGTTTTTTTTCACTACACTGCCCTTAGTCGGTGAAGCCCGACCAGCCGACTGCTTCAAACCGGTCCCCTACATGGCCTTGTGTATACATTCCAGCACTATCGTGAACTTGTTGTTTATCATAGCGTGTGAGCGGGGGGCTAAAATAACCATTCCCATTTGGCTTTTTGTTTTTATATAGTAGAAGCTATATCCTGCAAGCGTCTCCTGCGGGTTAAGGCCTCGGTGGATAGTACATTATATGCTCTAAATAGCATATGCACTGTATGTTTATCACCCCGGTTCGAGAGAGACTCGGGAGGAGGAGGATGCCTATCATTTCACTGTTTCCCTCCCTTTGTTCAACGCATCCGCTTTGTGGAGGGGAGGGATCTGCAGCGGGTCGACCGGCGCTACACCAGGCTGGAGACGCTCTTCGACTTTTCAATTGTAGATTTTCCCACCATTCTACAACAAATAACTAGGTTTGAGAGATCTAATCCGGTTGTCAGCATCAATATTTACGCACTCGACGAGAATATGAAAGTAGTGCCAATACGGGTGACAGGGGAAGAACTGGCCCAGCACTTTGATTTGCTGCTGCTCACCCCTGCGGAGGACCAGAACTAGCAGTATTGTTATATAATGAATTTCTTGCGACTGGTATGCTCCCAGGTGATGTCACACACAGATCATTTATATATCTGTAAACGCTGCTTCAAAGCATATGATAATCGACCACATGTGACCGGGTTGACGGTTGCCGAAACTCTGGCCGAGCACAGGAGGTATTGTAATGACCACGCTGCTGTTCGCGCAGACATGCCGCAGCCTGCCGCGGACGGCAAGCCGCCTGTGCACAAGTTCCAGAATTACCAAAACGGCGATAAGGTACCTATCCTAGTATATGCAGACTTCGAGGCGATGCTGGTGCCTGTGCAGACGTGTCAGCCGAACCTGAACGCGTCCTACACATATAGGTATCAAAAACACAAACCCTATTGTTATGGCATATACGTTAAAGTAGACAATGCAATTATTCTGGCCTCCAAGACAACCAGCCTACCCCCGGGTGTAACCATTTACACGGGCGAATGTGCATCGAAACGCTTCATGGAATAGGTGGTTAGTATAGGTCTCCTTGTGAAAGACATATATAGTCAGTCTGAACCTATGCGAGCACTAACGCATGGGGAACAGGCTGGCTATGCTNTCTCCTTGTGAAAGACATATATAGTCAGTCTGAACCTATGCGAGCACTAACGCATGGGGAACAGGCTGGCTATGCTGTAGCCACTACCTGCCGCCACTGTTCTGGCGTGTTCACCTACGACAACCGAAAGGTGCATGGCCATGAACATTTTANCTAGCCACTACCTGCCGCCACTGTTCTGGCGTGTTCACCTACGACAACCGAAAGGTGCATGGCCATGAACATTTTACCAGCAGTTTTATAGGGGTGTCTTGTAATAACTGCAACAAGCTTCGTCGCCGCCCCCAGAGACTGACGATACTCTTCCATAACTTGATGTATGATGCCAATTTCATTATTAAGCAGCTTGGCTAAGATTACCAGGACATATTTATTATTCCGCATACCAAGGTAAAACTCATCGCCTTCAGTAAAATTTTGGGCTACAAATTCACCATTCAATTTATCGACACGTTTAGATTTCTGCCAACCTGGCAACTCTCGCGCAGAATCTGCCGTCCGGCGAATTCCATACAGCATCTCGCTTCTTCACGGTAGAGCGCGAGCTAGAGCTGATAACCTGGAAATGCATCTTCCCCTACGATTATGTTAGCTCGTGGGAGAGGCTCGCCGAGCCGCGGTTACCAGCTATAGAGTCATTCTATAATGGGCTTACTGGGGGGAACGTCATTGCAAAAGACTACCAGCACGCACAAACCATCTCTGACGTGTTCGGCTGCCGCACCCTCCGAGACTATTCGGAGCTCTACTAGATGACAGACATGTTGATTCTGTGCGATGTCTTCGAGAATTTCAGGGGGCTCTGCCTACACACCTACAGTCTCGACTATGTGTGCTATGTTAGCGCTCCCGGATTCTCGTTTGACACAATGTTGTGCAAGACACAGGTGGAATTAGAGTTGCTTACCGACTACGACGTCCACCTGTTTATCGAAGCTGGTATCCGGGGAGGGGTGGCACAGTGTATTAAGAGGCATGTAGTGGCCAATAATATGTATATACCAGCCACGTATGATGCCAGAAAGCCATCCACCTACCTGCAGTATGTAGATGCCAATAATTTATACAGGTGGGCGATGTCCCTGCCGCTCCCATACGGCAGTTTTGAATGGACCGGCACGAATCTCGATGTCATGAGCGTTCAGGACGACGGAGATATCGGCTACATACTGGAGGTAGATGTAGAGAACCCTCCCACTCTTCAAGAAGAGCACATGGATCTTCTATTCTTGCCAGTGAGCGAGCGTCCCCCGGAGTCCAAACACGCTAAACTCATGACGACCCTAGAGAGCAAGCTTCATTATATCGTACATTACCATACTCTGAAGCAAGCATTGGATCATGGGTTGTGGCTGAAGGCTGTTCAAAAATGTACTTCAATTCCAGCAGATGGCGTGGCTAAAGCCGTATATCGACATGAATACGACGAAACTTCAGGCAGCCACGAACACCTCCGAGAAGGACTTTTTTTTATTAATGAATAACGCAACGTACGGCAAACGCATGGCAAATAAGTGCAAACGACAGTGTATGGAACTCGTGTGTAGAGAAGTTCCAGCAAAGAAATTAATTGCTGAACCTGCATTTAAATGCAGCACGATATGCGGTGAATCGTTGTCCCTGGTGAAATAATGCCAAGAGAGAGTAACATTTGACAAACCCATATACGCTGGGTTTTCCGTACTCGACCTGTAAAAGACACTCATGTATAGATTTTATTATGATCAGCACTGATTCATTATGTACGTCATACCAAGCTGCAAATGTAACCATACCACCTGTGTATAGTCAACTTATTGTTACTTCAAACTTTTCTGAAGCCCTGCTAAAGTTTTACTTTCAGGCTTTTTATCCGCCTTCTGCAAACAAAGCTTAGCTATGTGTAGAAAATTTAATCAATGGACTATGCACCACATTAATGCGCACTCAGTTCAGTGCGTTAGAAATACGTCAATTGTCTCCCCACTTTTCAAAAAGTGTGAAGAAACTGCGAATAAACTATATAATGGGTATTCTGTCCAAGAAATTAGATTGTGACTGCACACATCCCTCTTGGCATTACAATTGTAATGGCCAATGACTTTGTCACCAACATGAAGTTTATTTCNTTGTGACTGCACACATCCCTCTTGGCATTACAATTGTAATGGCCAATGACTTTGTCACCAACATGAAGTTTATTTCCAGCCGTGTTATTTGTTAAATACAAAACTGGTTTATTCACACAGAACAACACTTATTTATTTCTTATAATTGCTCGTCTTAATGTAGTCGCCTCTTCAGTTCCTGCCAAACTGCAAAGTTTCGCTCTCAAATAAACGATACATCACAAAATTATAAAGGTTTGTCAAACAAATAAGCTTATAAAGTTTCCCCATCAAACAAAGTAGGTCAAAAGAAACTCAAAAATGTTTGAAAATCTATCACCCTTGTCGAAGTTTTTTTTTAAATTGGACTTTATTTTCAAAGCAGAATATTTATGTACTGCAACCCAGCAAAGGCGGGAATGTTTTAATTAATAATTATTTAACTTCGAAACGAAATTTTAATNTTGTGACTGCACACATCCCTCTTGGCATTACAATTGTAATGGCCAATGACTTTGTCACCAACATGAAGTTTATTTCGAGCCGTGTTATTTGTTAAATACAAAACTGGTTTATTCACACAGAACAACACTTATTTATTTCTTATATTTGCTCGTCTTAATGTAGTCGCCTCTTCAGTTCCTGCCAAACTGCAAAGTTTCGCTCTCAAATAAACGATACATCACAAAATTATAAAGATTTGTCAAACAAATAAGCTTATAAAGTTTCCCCATCAAACAAAGTAGGTCAAAAGAAACTCAAAAATGTTTGAAAATCTATCACCCTTGTCGAAGTTTTTTTTAAAATTGGACTTTATTTTCAAAGCAGAAGATTTATGTACTGCAACCCAGCAAAGGCGGGAATGTTTTAATTAATAATTATTTAACTTCGAAACGAAATTTTAATTTTATTGTTTTATCGGAAATATTTGTGGAGCGATATAATTAATGCCTATGTTTGTAATATTAGTGGACATTTCGCACTTACAACAACATGCAAGACTGGACTGCATTAATAGATATGAAATTCCGTTCATTTCTGAAGTATCATGAGGCTAGGAATGTGCTCTGATCTGACTAGCTGTACCAAACAAACATAAAAATTAATTTTATGACTTGACCTGTACACAAAATGGTTGATGGAAACTGAAGACATCATTTTCTCCAGTCACGTACGGCTGCGCTAGTGGCGTTTCTGTGGTGTTACTGCACCTTCCACCCTTGCTCGGCCAACTTCGAAATAAGTTGGGGGTTAGCGGCGAAAAGGGAGGGCGGGAGCAGATAATTTACAGTGTGCTACGGTCTACTCGCTGATTCCTCACACTTTTTGAAATAAACATTTGAAAATTCACCCTATCTATGACGTGTTTGGTTGTGTCCTAAATATGCCATGTATCACAAACGTTTTATACTTCTGTTAAAGTTTAAGTATACCTTATTTTCGGTTAATTTATACTTTTACTAATATTTTATATATTAACTTTAATATTTCCTTTATAAATAATACGAATAAAAACAGAGAGAAAATACTCGTAGGTGTGTTGGTAATGCCTAGTAAGAAATAGTTCTTATACACAATATGAATACACTGAGTGCGCACGAATGTGGTGCGTTGTCCCTTCTGTGTAATTTTCTAGACTCGTTTAAGCTTTGTTTGGATGATGCGGAGGGATATCCTGAAAGTAGAACCTTAGCAGGGATTTCTAAAATTTGGAAGTAACCGTGAATGGACTACAAATGTTTTCATCCGTAGGGTAAGTATGATGTAAAGTGCACATGCCCGCTGCGCTGAGACAATCTCCATGTCCCATCAATGAACCCCTTTTTATTTTATAGAGAACTTTTCAGAAACCAAGTGGCTTTGAGTAAGTTTAAAATAATGTCTACGTGAACAAGTGCTTTTATATTCTAATCCACTGCTTTCAGTTTAGTTGTAAATGCAAATGTATTATAATCGAGCTACGCAAACTGTTATAAAATTCGTTTTCTTAAAAAAAAAAAAACTTTGCTATGTTGAAAAACCAAATGTAAACAAATGGCACCTAATTGTTGAAACACGTGATTTTGTCGGTTCTTTTCGGGATTTCTGAAGGGCGTTTGCCACAGAAAAATATGTTACTTTATATCGGATGTTCGCAAACTTAGCGATTAAACTCCAGACGTAGTTTATTTGGACCAATCGTAATACAAATGCCCTTTGCACGTATATCCGGAAAAGTAATTTTATATATATTAATTGTATGCAAAGTTGAGGCGTGCAACGCCTTGAGAACACGTCTGTTCGATCACGCGTGTAAGGCAAGTTGCATTGGTTGTAGGCGCGCGACAATAAATTATTACCTACGGAGAGTCGAGCGCCTCTTCCTATGCAACTTCTCCTACACGCTTGATCGTACAGCCTTGTTCTAAAGGCGCTGTACGTCGCAAAGTCAAACACAATTATTTGACATAAAAATACGTTTCCGGATATATGTGTATACGGCTTTTGTGTTACAATTAGTTAAAAACAAACTGTGTCTGGAGTTTGAACACTCCAGTTTCCGAACGTCCTGTATTTGTACCAGATACTGTTCGACTTTTAGGCTTTAACTGTGACTACTTTACCACCAGATAAGATTTTTTGAGATCTCGTGGTTTTGGCAAAATGACACTTAAAGGTAGAATGTCACTGTTTTTGTATTGTATAAATTAAATAAACCAAACTATTTGCAGAAAATTTAACATGGTTAACTTTGTGGTCTTGTCTTATATTATTTTAAGGTATGCTTAGCAAAAGTTATTTAATGATGGTTCAGGAGCAACCACAAATATAAAACGTACAAAAATTCTTATCTATCAGCAATTTTTCGAAATTGCAAAAACATTTCCATGTGCGATTGTACAGACGTTTTGAAATAGCTCTTGGCATCTTCTTTCGGTGTGAATTAGCCCATTTCTGTACGTAAGTTAGTTTTCATTATTTGTACATTTCAAAAACAGTAAAAATGTGATTTTGACTTGTATTTATGCGAAAACTATGCGCTGATTATTTTTTTGCTAGGAAATAGTAATCAGTGATAATGTCTATAAGCTGAACAGTGTATGGTTATTTATATACGATAACAATTTTTTTGTTGCCAACGTTGTTTTTAAGCCTGTTTTGAGCACATGTATGAAAGACGAGAGACGAAAATAAGTATATAATATTTTCGCGTTATCTTTACAATTTTTTCATCAAACTTTGGAAAATAACTTTCCACGTATGGCATGGCATGTTCAGTTGCTTTCTAAATGTGTCATATGTCATAAGTATTTTATACTTCTGTTAACAAAAAAGTATCTTATTTGTGAAGAATTCTACTATTACTTATAATTTGTCTATACATAATAACCTATCATTTCTAACAAATTGGAATAAAACTGGATGAAAATTGGTGAGTTGGTAAGGCCTAGTAATAAATAGTCCTCCAGCAAAATATTAGTAAATTGAGTGCGCCCAAACATGGAGCGTTGTCCATTTAGTGTAAATTTCTAGACTTGGTAATAAAGCTTTGGTTGCATGAGGCGAGGAAATAGAGTAAAAGGAAAACTTCAACAGTGCTTCAGAAAAGTCAGTAGTGACAACTATTAACATACCATATTTGGTTGAAATTGGTCAAATGCTATTGTAGTTATACCAAATATATCTAAAATATTGATATAGCTGCCAATTTGAAAATATGCCCGTCATTAAGTTTAAGTACTCATATTTAACTGACCTGTCATAGTATTTATTACGTACCAAATTTCGCGTAAATTGGTTAAGTAAATTTCAAGATATAACATAAAACTAAATTTTTTCATTTGGCGCTATTATCCAAAATGGCTTACAGAAGTTGTTGTTGTTTGGCTTATATTATGCTTGTGGAAGATACTGCCAAAGTACAAAATGTGGCTAAAATAAGGAAAACCGTATAGTAGTATAACATAAATCTAAAATAAATTAGAATCACCGCCATTTTAAAAGAAGCGTTTAGTTTTAAGTTCAATAACTGACATTTTTTTGGTCAATCACAGTGTTACCTACGTGAGAAATTTGGCAAAAACTGGTTAAGAAGTTTTCGAGATATTACATAAAAGCTTTATGTTTTCATGTTTCTTCCAAAATGGCAGAGCAACAACAATATTCACGTCTGATTAAATGCATACAACTTGCGCTGTCAGCATATAAACTTTGGTTAGAATAGGTTGAATGGTTTCCGCGATATTACATATAACCCTTAATTTAAAAATGGCCGTTATTTAGAAAGCAATTGCCTGACAAGGTTGGAAACTATAAAAGTCCGGTGTCCGTACTATGTATCTACCGAGTTTGGTGAAATTCGGTTAAATTTGGTTAAATTTTAGGGACACATACACACTCCCATACTTACAAATCAATGTACACATTCAATAAATTAACCTAAAAACAAGTGGCAATGAGATTCCGTACAGATTTTCGTCTACTTGAAAAACACTTACAAAAACTGCAATATCCACTTCCCAGAACAGAAGATATTTTGAACGCAGTACATAATGAAAAATATATTACATGAAAGGATTTATTTTCGTAATCTATACAAACCGCTTCAGAAATCAGTGCACACATAAAATAGTATTCACCATTGATGGGGTAGGTCTTTATCAATACAGACGTATGCTTATTGAGCAATGTACTTCCGAACAATATTTTCAGGAATTTATAGATATAATTCTAAGACTACTCAGGTTGAATACAGGTATCAGGTACATTGAATAAATATTTATTTTAGGTAATAAACTTAGAGAATATATTGCGAGTATAGGCAAAACTTTAAACAGATTACGTCAGTTTAATATAAAGATAAACGCAAACAAATATTTTTTCACAATAAGAAGAAAATAATATTATAGGACATAACATAACCCCGGTAACTTCAATATTTAAGAAAAAATTCTAGGTAAGACCTCCTACATAAGGAGATATATTCCTAACTATGCTTCTAAAACAGAACCAATGGCGTAGCTAATGAAAAACATTATACAATATACATTGAAAGATACACAACACAAAGCATTTTTTGAATAATAATAAGGAATTCAGAATGGGCCGACTGTACGGCGTTTTGATGACGATAGAGCAACAATGTAAGCCTGTGAAGTGTCTGAAACTGCATTCGGGTCAGTGTAAATGCAAAAAGATAAGATAATAATCAAAGACATATCATCGAATTTGCTTCTAGAAAACTATCCACGAATGAGACTCGTTGGCCAACCATAAAATAAGAGTAAGGCGCTATCAAACACTTCTGTAATTACTTCAGGCAATATTTACAGGCGAGAAAATAATAATTGAAACAGATCTCTCTAGTTTTAGGTACTGAAAAATACATGGCTGAACAAAATATTAGGTCACATCAGAAAGCAATCGCATTAGTTGAATATGACTTCATAACGGGAAAAAAACGAAATTTCGTTTGGGAGTGCACCCAGAGCAAGGCGACACCCACCTAATGACGGTCGTTCCAGCTGGGACCCGTAGGTGACCGTCATCCCCGGGCATGAGAGGAAATGAAACCCTAGAATGGAGAGGCACTGGAATGCCAGGGCGGGGGAAACGGAGTTGTGATTGTGGATAAAAATGGGGCCAAGATTATTTAGCGCATCTCTTAACATAATTTTTTTGAAAAAGTTATTAAAAATTAAAAAATAGTGAATAATAGAAATAAATCTTCATTTAATTACAGAAACAAGTTACATATAAAACTACAAAACAAATGTAAGCTTCAATTAATGGAGACCAGGGTCGGAAGTAACGTGGGTCAATTGTAACAGGCAGTATATTGTCCATACGGTTGCTACCAGCGNAAAAATTAAAAAATAGTGAATAATAGAAATAAATCTTCATTTAATTACAGAAACAAGTTACATATAAAACTACAAAGCAAATTTAAGATTAAATCAATGGAGACCAGGGTCGGAAGTAACGTGGGTCAATTGTAACAGACAGTATATTGTCCATACGGTTGCTACCAGTGGCGTGTGGTAACTGTTGCAAGGTAAGCTGGGGCTTGCTCACTGCCGTGCATTGTCTGTGCACGCAGCTGGAGCCAGTAACCTCCATGCTGCCTAGGAGAAGTGAATGCGTTCCGACCACTCACAAGCGAGCAGCAAAGCGCCTATTACACACGTCCTGTGACGTCAGCTGTCTAACTACGTGTAAGTGGCGGAAGTGTAAACTAGCAAGCCACAGCGTACAGCACAGTGCTAACGCCAGCTTACATTGCAACAGTTCACCACACGCCACTGGTGGCTACGAGTCAATTTTCATCAAGGTCACTTCAAGTTCTTTTCAGTGTGAAACTGGGCACCAAATTACGTATTTCCATTGTACGTAGTNATTTTCATCAAGGTCACTTCAAGTTCTTTTCAGTGTGAAACTGGGCACCAAATTACGTATTTCCATTGTACGTAGTTAATTTGCTACACACGGACAAAACGTTTCATGCATTTAAGTAAATTTTTTCCCTTGCATTATTCATTAATCGAATTGTAAATGTGGGTAACAACAGTAGAGTAATAGTTTTGTAAAGAATTTTATACACTTTCTTCTTCTAGATCTTTAAAGGTTTTAATCCCACATTACACTTATATTTGATTACTTTTTGAAGCAATGCAGTACGGTGTCATTTGCGATACAGATTTCGGGGACGTCTCTAAAATGGTACAATTGTCAATGTTGTGTTTTGAAGCAATGAGGCTGCATTTGTAACCTTTAAATCGAACTGAAATTAGTTTTCTGACTTGAATTTTTGACTGCTAAAATTAAGCTTTACAAATTAGCCCTACATATATAATAGAATGATTTTATTTCAACAAAGAATTACAATGTTATGCCAATTTTTTTGTGTACTTGAAAGTAGCTGACTTCAATGCAAATGTGTTAACCAAAAACATTAATTTATTATGAGATTAAATTTTCCAGTACTAAAATACTAAATTCATTTAAGATTTAATTATTTAAGTGAATGCTAAGAAATACTGACTCATTCCAGCGAGACTTTTGCAAAACCAATGAGATTAATCTCTTTTCCTTTCCCCCTTATTGCTCTCACAAACTACTGTCATTGGTCGTAAGTGTATATGAACCGATAAAGAAAATAATATCTCGATCTGTGGATTCTTGAATAAAATGTCACCTAGCGAAAATAATCGTAATATGTGATATGCCTTCCAGAAATAGGTTCTTCTGCTGTCCCTGAGGCTGCATCTCCCAAAATATATTAAGTAAATTTTTCCTGGAAACAGTTTTTTCAATAGGAAAGTTTTTAACGAAATAGAATGTTATCCAGCATCAGTTAGAGATCAGAGTTAATTTACAGATAACCACATTTAGAGAGAAGTTGTGAATCAGGTTAGTAGGCCTACCCGTTACTCCGAATTCTTACGAACATCCCTGAACCCTCCGCACCAGAATTACGGCTGCCTTCCTCACATCAAGGAACCTTAGGATTAGGTGCAGCAACATTTTCAAAACAGTACGTCCGTCCATTTCCAAAGACAGAAAATAATCTCATCACAAGAGGTAGAAAGAGAAAAAAATTTTATTCTTGTCGACACAACTGAAAAGAAATAACTTGAAGAAAAACCAATAGAAAATACGTTGATACGCCTGTAAACAATTTTAAGTGAAAATGATTAAAAGAAGTAAACTACTAAGTGTATGAATAATTGCAAATAAAAATGCATTTTTGCAAGGCCAGACTATACCGAAAAGGAATATTTTTGCTTATTTTGTGAGGATAATTTGGGTAAAAGGCGTCCTGCTGAACAAAGGATTCAGAGTTTAGGATGCACGTTGTGGGCCCCCGTGTCATACTTCGAAGATAATTCATTATTTTATAAGTGTGATTTCTGAATGTGACTCAGATTTTATAAAAGACAATTTTTACATAGGGTGTTATTTTAATGTTTTCTTGTTTTCTTTGTAATTTTATAGATTTTGATAAACTTCATGGAGAACTTAAACTGATTATTCTTTGCTTTTCCATTTTTGTGTATTTGAAAATAATTAATGTGTATTAGGACTTTCTACATGGGTGAAAAACGTTAATGTTAAATTTACCTAACCTCTGTTTTAATTTACACTATAGTGGTCTCAATAGTAACAAAACATTTTCTGATAATTTTTTGTTCTGTAAATTTGTGTATTAATTTTCTGGTCAATTTTTTTTTAATAAAGTACCATAATATCTTAAATGTACATTTAATACTGCAATGAGTTAAATTTAAAGAAATATACAGTAGAAAATATTTCGAATCTATCATTTGTTACTTCTACCCCGGTCCTCCTACATCTAATATTTTTATGATGTGATATCGTGTACAGTCCTTCTAATGAGCGTACTAATTATTTTAACTCATGTTACATTGCTGAGAATGCGTAACACCTTAAACATTATATTAAAAAAATAATTCTAGCATACAAACAATTTTGCATTATTGTTGCTGATTGTGTCTGTTCGTTTCTAAATAATGTATTAATATTTCTTAAGTGACACAACATTGACCCATCTAACATTTATCAATTAAATATGTATTTTTACATTAATACAAATTAAATTCAGTCACTCATTTAACTTTACATATATGTGCAGAATGTGTAATATATATTGAACTTCCATTTTACACATGTTAGCAATATTAATTTCCACCTTAGATATGACCTTACATTTCATACATATCGTGTTACAATAAAAATACTTCTGCATACAGAATTACTAAAATATGTTTTCTTTTTACATTTGAAAATATTTTTTGATATTGTAAACATTATGATATTGTGACACAATCATGGACTGATTGATTACTAATTACAAATTAATTCTTGGGAACTTAACAATACAAGCCAATACAAAATATTTGTAAAATTATAGATTAATACTTATGTTTTATTGATATATTGTGAACTACGAGTGAGAAATAAAAAATAACCGTTTACATCAAAATGCACACAACTCTTATAATTCAGGGACTTCGAAAACTTATACTTTTTAAGCTTCAGACTACTTCCCAGTTACTCTACTATAGAGATATAAAATTTTTAAAATAAAAATTTCATTTATTTGTATTTGTAGTATTAGTGAACAATCCGCAAGGCCGTTTTGCATAACTTCACAATTAACACATTTCCTTCAATAAAACTGTAACTTGTAATGCACATTAATTTTAGTTTAGGTGGCAACGTTATGACTTATTTCGACACTGATAAAAGTTATAAGTTAATGTCCGCTTAGTAGAAAATAATACATGCTACTTCCTCCTGTGGTAGAAGCGTGATAGACATTTTCTGACCATAAACGTAATTATAAGAAAAGGGCACTGTAGTACTAATATTCTGTTACAACACCAGTGTAGCTAAGAAACCAACAAAACAATTTTAAGCACTACGCTCGTCGTTGAATGCAGTCTCTTCATGAAGTGAGCTAATACACACGAAACAAGTAAAGTATGAGGAACGCTTAACAGGTTTTAAAGTAAATTCATTATTAAACCACGTTACGGAATGTTATTCTGTTATATAATCAGCTTTTAAAATTTTTTCAACTATTTTTTTTTTCAGATAATAATGGTTTATGAGGCAAATGGTGTTGATTAGGTGGCCTGTTTGACTAAATTGCATTCTAAGCCAGTCACAATGCGGCTTACAAGTGACGTTTGTACATAAAACTACTCTACGATCTAGAAACACATTGACACTGTATTCATAGTATGCAATAATATATATAAAGAAAAAGTAGAACAGAATAATTAAACAAATGTGTGAAATATCCGCCTGATTCAAGGCATTGAATTCTACTCATATCGGATTTGGTAATTAAAAATGTGTCTCAGAATCTGAATATCACCAGATGGCCAATGCCACACTTGCTGTTCGCGAGGAATTAATTTTAATGCGAATTTATTTTTCGTTATAAACTTAAAGAATAATTAAGTAATCAATACTGCATCTTAGAAAGAAAATACTCTAAATTTCCTAATGACCAAATTATCGAAATTATTATTTTAAGTGCTTGCGAACTGCTACAACCATACAGGTTGTTTGGGAACTCGATAAATTAATTTTAAGGAATGGTAGGCCACATCAGAATGCTCATTTTTTAATATAGAAATTTGTGGTCGGGAAGTTTCCTACCATTCTACAGGCGTCCAACGCACTGCACACATTTTAAAATTGGCGCGTGCATTTGTAGCGAACGGACGGTGCTGTTACTGCAGCGAGTATCGACCCCCCGCAATAGGCGCTGGTTGATGTGCCGGGAGCGAGTGTGATCACGGCGGTACCAGCGGCACTGGTTNCGCAATAGGCGCTGGTTGATGTGCCGGGAGCGAGTGTGATCACGGCGGTACCAGCGGCACTGGTTTTTACGTGCGCGGAGTGTGCGGACATGGTGTTCGCTTACGGCGCTGCTGTGGCGGCGAGGTGTCGACCATGAGCGATACCCGGACAGGCGCCAACCGAACCTGCGAACACTTTGTTAGAATTTCTCGCCGTTTGCGTGAAACAGGCTTGCCGCAAGAATAGAGAGGAAACGTTATTGGGTCAAGGTGATTTCGCGCACATCAAATTTCGAAAATGGCGTTCATGAACAGGCGGAAGACCAGCATTCCACCAGGACCCATGAAATAGCCAATACATTGGGCCTAAGCAAATTGAATGGTTTGGACAGTTCTTCAAGAAAAATTATCACACCCTTACCACCCACCAAAAGTGCAGGCGATGGGACTTGGATCATGTCAGCGCCGTGTGTTCGCTGCAAGGTCATGTGCCGCACGTGCACTAAGTTTAAAATTTGCGCGGTAGTTTCGGCGCCTGTAGCATATTAGTGAAACATTTCCGATAATACTTTACAATACAACAAATTTGGTCATCATGACGTGGCCTAGCATCGCTTAAAATCACTGTATTGAATTCCCAAACATTCTGTATAACCTCCATGAAAGATGTTTTAGGAATTTTGTAGTTGACAATATAAACTTGAGTCTCTAAAAATGCGTCCCAAATGGTTTTCATAAGAATTCTCTAAAAAGAAAAACGAAAGAATCATAGTAAACTTAAGCATTAGGAGCAAATTGAAAAACCTCTCTTTAAAGCAATTTTTGTTTTATTATGCAGATTGCCTGCATTGTTAGAGTTTGACGGACCAGAATGACTCGCACAAGGCAGACAGCTTTCAAGTTGACGGAAGGCAAAGCGCCGAGAAAGTTGCTCGCAATAGCACCGAGCCCAGAGTTCGATGTTGTTGAAGGAGGAGGAGGAGGTTGTTAAGAAGACACTACACTACCGGCCTGGCACTGTCGCTCTGAGGGAGATCAGGCGCTACCGGAGAAGCAACTTACTTCTCTTCCCCAAGATGCCCTTCCAGCGTCTGGTAAGGGAGACCCAGGACATCAAAATTGACCTGCACGAGCTTCCAGAGCTCGGCGGTGATGGCGCTGCAGGAGGCGTGTCTAGCCTGCCTGGGCGGCACGTTCCAAAACTTTACCTACTCTGCGAGTAAACATTTCTCACTGGCTGTCCTAAGTAACTTTTGAGTAAATGTTTTACTATTTAAGCGAGTTACGAAGGGAAAACTGAAAATGGCTTAAAGTTGGGCAGAATTGAAAAAAATTGAAAGGAAATATGGACATTCCATTTACAGACACACACGAGATAATTACAAATGACAAGTGATAGAATTTGTAATTTTTATTTTAAAGTTATCTTTTGTAAATTTTGCATTGTTAGATAAAATATTTATGAAATTTTTTTTGCAAGTAAAGCTGTTTTAGTATTTAATTAATATATTAAAATAATTAAGATTTTTGAGAAATTGAGATATAATCTGACGTGTAACGCATATTTGGAGTAGAAGCCTCACTGACCCCCTTCGCTAGCGCCTAACAGTTGACACGTGTCAAGAGGCACGTGGACAGCCAGAACGGATCACAGTTACACCTGTCAGGGTTGTGCCGAGTAAGTGCTGGCATATCGCCGAAGCACCCGGAAAGCGCTACGTAAATACGTAGGAAAGCGGGAGAAATTGCAGAGCCAAGCAAGAACACCTCTAGCTTCACGCCTGAGATAACGGCTGACCAATTGAAAGTGGGGCCACGAATACTCCTCACCCCTGTCACCCTTTTTGCCAAAACATGGAAGAATAAGCTGAGATGGTAAATTCAAGGGGTAAGATCACCACTTCCCCCCCGAACCTTCACGAACCATGGCACGTGGTTGAAGGGTTTTGTACTTCAAACCACCACCTCCCCCCCTCCCCAACAAGAGAGACACGTGCCGACACTTAGGGAGAGAGGCTATAGAGCATATAAGCCTATTTACGCGAGAAGACGGTGACAGTTCATTATCACCATGCCGAAAGAAGCAGTTGCATCGGAAATCGCGAGAGGACGTCAGAACGAACCCAGAGCAGCCGTCCAGGGGAGATGGCACCAAACGTGAGCCTTTTCCAAGGCCACCCACATCGCTGGATCTCATCCACAGTCGACAACATACCAGCACCACCAGCAGAGTTAAGTATCAAGTCGCCGACCAAAGAAGCCTCCCCTCCACCACGATGTCGCCCACAGTTAATCCGAGTTAGACAAAATAGAGTACCACACCTCAGAAGCATTTCTGTATGTTTTTTTTAACTCGAGACAATATATCCATCCAGTAAAGTGAAACACCAAAAGACTACCTTATTGAAATACCCTCAACCTTCAAGGCACCTTTTAGTCTGTGCCTGGAGGAATTAACTCCGACATATTAACCACCCTGTATGCCACAGGTGGGGAATAGTGTCAAGTTAAATTGGCGCCCAATGTGGGGCCTAGAAGAGTCTGTAGAGACTGTATCAAGAACCAGAATATACCCATATACCCAAGAAAAGTGATCTCACCCATATCAGATTTCCGAACTAGTCAGGCTGAACCATACCGAATTACCGAGCTAGTCAGGATGAACCAAAGACTTAAGGGAGTCTCAAACCCTTTGGCGCCTAACGACCAGTTCGCACTAGAGAAGGCAAGGGTCTAGGCCGGCAAAATAGGGATTCCTATAGGCGGCGGGCAAAAAGTATGGAGGATACATGTATCAGCAAGACACCAGGGGGAGGGAGGCGAGAGCCGAAGGAACCCTACTAGAGAACTTAAGGATGAGGGATGTGGGAAGCGAAGACGAAAGTCCTCAACTAGAGCCATTCAGTACTCCATTTTGTAGCAGGACAGGACTGTACAGGGTCTGCTGCAGCCTCTGTTCACAGCGCTATTGTAATAAGTGCATCGGTTGGCCCCAGACATTCCGACCGATGGAAGGCACCCAATACAACTGCTGGAAATGCGAGAGCAAAGAATGTGCCAAATCCAAGGAGAAGGGGAACACTTTTCTCTCCAGGAGCGAACCCCCGCTAGCCACGTAGAACAGACACGTAGAATGCCTGAAGAAATAGTGCTGTCTGAATTTTCAGTGATGCCCCATGAAGATCCTGTGTATTTTATAGATAATTATGAATACGAATTCAAGGCCAGTGGGATTCCTAATAAATGGTGGGTGCTGAAGGCACAAGAGCAGTTAAAAGGCGTTGCCCTTATCTGGTGGAGCAAATATGGCGAGTTTGTGACGAGGTGGGAGCAGTTCGCTACCCGCCTGAAAAATAAGTTCACAGGGGAGGAAGTGCTTACTACCTTAAGAACAGACTTCTACACATACAAACAACGAAGGCAGGAAGAATCACAGATTTTTATTAGGCAAAAAGCGAAAATATATTCCAGCATCGCTCCAGAAAGTACCGAGATAGAGGGAGTGCATATCATTACCAAGTTAATGTTACCAGCTATAAGAAGCGTCCTTTGACATCCGCTGGTGATGGGAATATAGGAATTGGTGGAGAGAGCGATTGAGGCAGAGATCGATTACGAAGAACCGGAGAAAACAAATGTTCCGACTCCGCCTGCCTCCCGTACACGCGGCGCGAACGACAGAGAATAACATACCAGCTACAAGCACAGAGGGACAAAACTTGCAGCCAAAGTGTTGGTATTGCCTCGAACGACACTTGCACCAGGACTCCCACAGTGAGAAACCGCCAAGCATCTGCTAAGGAAAAGGACACCACGGCTGACCCCCTCGACATAGAGAAGGGGAATCGTCAGGATGGAAGGAGGGTGTCGGGAAATGCCGCCGCCGGGACACAGAGTCACCCGTCAGCCCCTGCATAATACGGCCGACAGTGGCAATTTCATTAAAAGCCAGCTGCTAACTCCCGAACAGAAAAGCCAGATAAAGAAAAACTCCAGAATAATTCGAATAGCCCAGTCTGAGTCACGACTGACCATAGACGGAGTTACTACATTGCCAGTATCCACCGAGGTAGAAACAGTGCAAACTGAATTTTTTTGGGCACCACATTTAGTGGAGGAGATTATCCTCGGGCAACATTGGCTTACAAGCCAAAATTGCATAATCGTCTGTGGACAACAGCGCCTCTATTTGGGCAAACAGGATAGAATGGCCATAAACTGGGAAGCCCCAATAAACTCGCAAAAATTACAAGAAATTTGTAGTGAAGAGGTAAACCACCAACTGGGGGCTGACCAACTGAGGACATTATTGCGGATACTCAACACTCACATAGCAGTATTCGAGCATACCGGCAGATTAAATCATACCACTGCCATTCAACATTAAATCTGGGTAACCGATGCTCCCCCCATATAGTGCCGACCAGGAAACCCGTCCGTCTACCGCAGGCAAATAATTTTAGACCAGGTAGCCGAGATGAAATCACAAGGAATAGTTGAGCCAACTGACTCACCATATAATGCCAGACTGGTGCTTTTGCAAAAAAAGATGGAGAACTTGGTTTTTGTGTCAACTACTAGGCCTTAAATAATATCACATACCCCATAGCACCCCCAACTATAAACCTGGCTAATATGCTCCGCGACCTAGGGGACGCACGTATATTCTCCACTCTAGACATGCGCAGTGGATACAGGCAATTCCCGGTACACCCAGGATACAGGAAATATACGGCGTTTACAACGCCAGAAGGTGAAACCCTGCAGTTTCGTGTAATGCTCTTCGGGTTTGGAGAATGCACACTCTACTTTCCAACGACTGATGTCAGCAGTAGTTTTGACGGGCTATAGCGGCCAATTTTGCCTAGCATACCTGGACGATGTCATTGTATATTCGCGAACGTGGGTAGAACACCAGGCGCACTTGCAAAAAGTCCTGGAGTGCTTTGAACTCCATGGACTCACATGCCGACTGGAGAAGTGTCACTTCGGGAAGACCCGAGTAGAATACTTAGGGCACATAATTACCTCAGACGGGAATTATCCAAATCCCAAGAAAGTGAGAGAGATTGAGGAGGCTAGAGTACCAACTTACAGGAGACAGTTGAAAGGTTTTCTGGGGTTATGTAATTGGCTCAGAGAGTTTATAGCAGATGTCACCCCTATTATGGCCCCCTTCAATGAACTCCTACTCAAAACTACTCGCTGGAAGTGGACAGAGAGACACGAAGAAGCATTCCGAATATTAAAGGTTTGATATGTTGACATAACCATACTGTAACGGCCTGTGCCAGAATTACCCCTAATTTTACAAACCAACGCAAGCGAAGCCAAAATGGGTGCTGTCCTATACCAGGAGCAGTCACAGAACCAGCGACGAATTATAGTGTACGCTAGTACCATGTTAAACGAGATACAAAGCGGCTACCACAGTGTAGAGAAGGAGTGCTTGGCGGATATTTGGGCAGTCGAAAAATACCGCTATTACCTTGAGGACCAACCATTCATTCTCAGGATGGATAATAAGGCCCTTACATGGCTGAAAACCAAGACTGACGAGAAAGCCAAATTGGTAGGTGGGCCTTATTGTTAATGGAATTCTCCTTCACAATCGAGCCTTGCCCGGGCTCGAACAACGAGCTGCCCAATGCCTTATCCCGCCGACCACATATTCCCAACAAAGAGACAGAAACCGATTACTGGGAGCGAATGCTGCCCCCCTCTCTCCTAAAACTTCCACGGCCAGATGACGTGGAACTGCAGCTAGTAAAGTTCCACAAAAACAAAAATCTGTTACGAGACCAACAGCAGGCCAGCCCCAAATTACAGGAGTAAATGAGGAGATATCGAGACCGGTACGAGGGAAGAGATGGCATAATCTGGGCGAGACCAAACCCACAAACAGATCAATGGAAAGTCTTGGTCCGCCACAAGCTAAGAGACAGTATCTGTGAACAGCACCATGACCACCCCCACACAGGACATCCGGGCTTCCACGAGACCTTAAAGGCCCTGACCAACATATATACACGGCAAGGAATTAGTCGAGATATGAGGGATTACGTCGCCAGGTGCCAGACTTGTTATGAAAACAATGCCTACCCTACACCAAAGATACGATACACACCCTGTCGGCCGAAAACGCCATGGACACACATCGCCGTCGATATCATTGGTCCCTACCCACGCACACACCGAGAAAAGAGATACCTCCTAGTAGTGACCGATCTTTTCTCCAGGTGGACAGAGGCGTTCCCATTACCCAATCAGGAGGCCAACACAATCATCCGGAAAATGGAGCGAGAGACATTTCCATGGTGGGGGTACCCGAAATGCGTGTTAACCGACAATGGAACCCAGTTTACAGGAGTAAAGTGGACGAAGGCCTGC
>NQII01005450.1:0-105875 GCA_002778355.1 Clitarchus hookeri | reverse complement strand
GGGGGGGGGGGGGGGGGGGGCGGAAAACTGGATGACTCCAGCTTACCACCCACAGGCCAACCCTACCGAACGCCGGAATCAAGAATTAAAGAAGAGTATGCGAATAAGAATGGGCACGAATCATACTCAATGGGACACAGAGCTACCTGAGATCTTGTATACACTGCGATGTTGGCACAATGACGCCAATGGAACTTCTCCCAGCCACCTAATACTGGGATACAATCTCCACAGACCTGGAGAATGGCAGTGGAAAACAAAACCTACAGAACTTCCCGCCCCGAAGAAATACGAAGAGAGGCGTAATGGACGCGCGAAGAAGAAGTGGACGAAAGCGGACAGGCGAGCGAAGGGGAACAGGCGAGCGGGAGAAAGGGGGAGTACAGACGAAGAAAGGGAGGGCGAGGGAACGAATGGAGGCACAAAGTAAATGAGGAAGAGGGGAAAAACCCGCGAGTGAAATAACAGCGATTATGGCACAACTAACAGGGAATATGGTGCAACCCCCTGACGAGTCAGCATCAGCAGAGCAAGGAACCCGAAACAAAATCCGACAGGTGAGGAAGTACAGGATATCAGCAGCCGAGCCAGATACGAGTTCCGGGGCTTCAACTTCAGGGCAGCCTGGCGGGACGATGGCAACGCAGACTTCTTCCCCGCACACTGTCAGGGATCCAGTGCGGGGAAACACGCCCCCTAGTCCGAAAGGATCGAAGCCAGGCGAGTGTAACCTTGGCGCATCTACAGAGGCCGAGAGGAACCTGGTTTCTACTGGGAACGTCGCAAGTACAGAACGTGTGAACCGAGCTGACTACACCAATAGCAGACTTTGTAGCATGAGGGAAGCCGGTTTTTTCTCATGTTACCTGCTGTGAGAGAAAGGTAGGGCGGCGTGCACTACCTAACCATGGAACTGAAGTGCGACTAAGTTTTTATTTGTTTACATGTATAACCTTAGAATGTGTGTGAAGCCCGAACATCTGTGCTGCGAGTGATAAGGGCAGGACGTCCCAGCAGAAAAGAAATGGCCAGATGCCTGTATCTGAGTGTACTAACTGTTTAAGGTAAGAATATTCCCAAGGTATAAAATACTTTTGTTTTCCAACACCGCCTGTATAAGAAAGAGGTGGCAGAAATAGTCAGATAAGAGTTTTTTTTTCTTTCGACGGCCTGTGAAGCCGTCGTAACAGTAAAACAATACCATGTGTAAATTAGCTATATATTAAGTGTGGGAGATAAGAGGGTTTTTTATTTGTACAGCCTACGCAGCCTGGTTGCACTGGGCCGAGAATGTGCTAAGGGAATGCTGTCATACTTAACTTTTCGTGTGTAGGAGAAGCGCGAGCGCTGTAGTGTTTAAATGTATTGTGTTGTAAGTATTTAGCCTTTGTGTTTTTAAATTCTTTTCGGACCAGTATGATGGACTCAAAATTCAAAGTTCCCGTTGGCGCCCTGCGAAACAAAAGAGCCGATCTAGCTTTTGTTTGCGGGAGATAACGTACATTAGAAAGAAGCGCTCCTGGTATGACCTTTTAATAGGTATCAGCCACCAGGAGGGGAGGTTTGGTGAGGAAAGCGCCGGTTCCACCGGGAACTTTGTACAGCCTATGCGCCGACATAACACTGAATACATACCTATCAACACTTAAACAATGTGAAGAGACCAATTTAGGAAATGTTGTATAATTATGTAAAAATGTAACAATGTTTGTAACCCTGTAAGAAAGTTGGTAAGTACTGTACGGAGTCCGAGGTGTGTGGTACTAGGTTTGTTTGTTAAGATAGTTCAAAAAGTAGATCGGCCTGCGATGTATTTGAAACATAATATATAAATTGTAAAGTAATCCACCTTCAGCAAAATATGTACGCAGAGCCAGAGTGTTTGTTAGACCCTTCTTGCAGACAGGAGGCTAGCTAGATATCGACTGCTGGGCGCGGGTCCTTGGTTAACAGTAGGGTGGTGCAAGAGGAGGGGAAGAGAGACAGTGAAGGAAGGCAACAGCTGCCTCGCAGCGAGACGAAGGAACAGGGGACCGTCAGCCACAGAAGGAGAACTACAGACAGAGATGCAGCCGAAACCGAAATGTGGGCGAAGGTGGGTCAGCTTCGCAGAGCCAAGAGTTGGGTGGTGGGGGTGGGGTAACATTTAACGCATATTGATAGTAGAAGCCTCACTGAACCCTTCGCGAGTGCCTACCAGATAACATGTGTCACGAGGCACGTGGACAGCAAGAACTGATCGCAGTTTTACGTGTCAAGGTTGTGCCAAGTAAGAGCTGGTATATCGCCGAAGCAGCCGGTAAGCGCTACGTAAATACATAGGAAAGCGGGAGATATTGCAGNGGTAAGCGCTACGTAAATACGTAGGAAAGCGGGAGATATTGCAGAGCAAAGCAAGATCACCTCTAGCTTCACGCCTGAGAAAATGGCTGACCAATTGAAAGTGGGGGCCACGAATACTCCTCACCCCTACCACCCTTTTAGCCAAACCACGGATGAATAAGCTATGATGGTAAATTCAAGGGGCAAGATCACCACTTCTCCCCCTTCCCGAACCTTCATGAACCATGGCGTGTGGTACAAGGGCTTTGCACTTCAGGCAACCACCTCCCCCCTTCCGTAATAAGAGAGACACATACCGACAATTAGGGAGGCAGGCTAGAGAGCGTATAATACTATTTACCCTAGAAGACGGTGACAGTTCATTATCACTGCGCCGAGAAAATCAGTTGCATCGGAAATCGCGAGAGGACGTCAGAACGAACCCAGGGCAGCCGTCTATGGGAGACGGCACATCGCCAGATCTCATCCACAGCCGACAACATACCAGCACCACCAGCAGAGTTAAGTATCAAGTCGCCGACCAAAGAAGCCCCCCCCTCCACCACAATGTCACCCACAGTTAATCCGAGTTAGCCAAAATAGAGTACCACACCTCGGAAGTGTTTCTGCATGTTTTTTTAAACTCAAGACAATATATCCATCCAGTAAAGTGAAACACCAAAAAGACTACCTTATTGATATACCCTCAACCTTCAAGGCACCTTTTAGTCTGTGCCTGGATGAATTAACACCGACCTTATGAACGATCCTGTATGCCACAGGTGGGGAATAGCATCAAGTTTTTTGAATTTACATTGTTTGCTTAATAAGTACATATTTGTAAACACAGAATGCTATTTACATCGTTCTTGTTCCAAAACAACCCTTACTTTTGCTTTCCTCAGATGTTACTCTCTGTTACTTTACTCTACTCTAGGAGCAACATTGTGGAACACCGCCCTAGTGGGGTCGTATAAACACACCAACATATGCCCCATCCACGTCAAAAGAGTCACCATAATGCCCAAGGACACCCAGCTGGTCAGGTGCCTTATTCCGGACAAACTTCTTTGATTTAGCGATGCATAGTCACATGTAAAGCTCATTGGAGTTTATTTACTTCATACTTACTACAGCTGAATTTCAAATACATTAATGACATAAACAGTCAAGATGGCGGACTCGGTAGTAAAATACGCCAAACGCCGGACATGATCGTTTAAACGAAAATGTCGGGGTCTGTAAAATGTATTTCTATGCCAAATTACATTTATCGCTAGTCTTAAAAAATAAACAATATACGTATAGCAGAAAATAGTAATAATCAGACTATAAATATTACATAAAGGCGTGTTCTACAATAACACGGACGCAGACACGTACCATGGAAGCGGACGCGATACACACTCCATTCCATTGTACAATAAGACGCATGCGGACGTGTTTAACGTACGGATACAAGTAAGAAAGCTGGGCATCTCCCAACTCTTCCGTGTCTGTGAATCGTAGGCAATTCTTATCGAGTATTTGGTTTGTGGTATTCGTTATCAAGGCCATTTTGGTATACACAGCTAGTGCTTAGATTTGACATGGCTATAATCATTTAGTTTTAATAAATAAGAGCAGATGGTTTGGCAGTAGTATTTACGCATAGTTAAGGACTGTAAAAATATACAAAATGAAATGTTTTTACTATAAAATTTGTATCAATAAGATGCTACAGCCAAGGATTTTTGATTTCGTAAGTTACATGACAGTACGTTTATTCATATTGTAGGATGGTTAAAATTCATCCCAAGGCGTCCGCTTGTTGCCATTGCATTTCCGAGTCCATTTTCTTACGTATCCGTGCATTGTATAACGGGCCTTAAAGTACTATAAGTTACATCGTGGCATTGTTTTATACAGTACACCTTTATTTTCCACTATGGTTCGTAACTGTTATTTAGAAAAATTTAATATCACGCAGATACAAGCGTGTGTTTGCTCACCAATTTATAAAATTCCACTACACCATAGTTTTGTGTTTTATGACTTAAATGGATATTATTAAGTTATGAAATGTATACATGTTTCAATAATTGGTTATGTCTAGCATTCATTTATCTATGTAATAATACTGAAATGTTTCAAGCTAAGTCTACTGAATTTCGTTCTTAATACAATTTTCCTTATAATTAGAAATCACCACACTTTGTTACATAAAAAGAAAGAGTGTGTTAAGTTTTTATGCGTAAACCGAATTACATAAATCCGATTTGCCTGCTGGTTTGAAGCATTTTTAAAATACTGTGAAATTTCCTTTTTCCAAAACAAAAGCATTCGTAGTAAAACAAAACTTTATGAACATAATGATACAATGTATAGAGCTTACGCACTATAATAATATTAATTGAATGGTTTTATTCAGACAGTGATTAGGACAATTTTGGTTGAAGTGTTAACTCAAATGATGTTATGCACAGCATAAAAAATTACTCCAAAAACGTAGAATCTAGCTAAAATATTTGTAGTTTATAAAATATAAAATATCTTGAAATGACAATTACAAATTTATGCCTTTCCAAATAGTATTTGCATATGTGTAAGAACTTGTAATATTTGTAATAAATTTCCTCATTACGCAAAACATACGTAACAGCCGAATGTGAAGAAACGATAGTGTGCATTTTTACGAAATTAATGCCGGAATAAAATTTGTACTTTATATATAATTTTTGCACTAATGTGCTTCTATCTTCAGTAACAAAAAAGAGTCTCGCATATATATAAAAACTATGATTACAATGAGCAAGGCATAAGAAAATAATGCAGTATTGCATTTGTTTGCAACTGCAGTAAAGAAATAAAAATTACAAGTATACTGGTTTTTGTAGTTCTTTTTTTATTTTCGTAGGTTAAGGACACTTCAAATACTTTTGTGGCTATGGATTACAGATGATTTCTGGGATCCCACACTTTCCATAGTTGTGTTTGCCGTGAACGAGCACGATGTATATGCGATGACCAAAGCAGACAACTGGCAAACAACGTTAACTTACAAAGTTTTGACAGTATTGAATTTTTATGATGTAATTTCTTTTCAGTGCTATGCACAGTGTTTCTGGTACACTTTTCTTGCCTACAGGTAATATATGAGATAAGTTTTTAATTTACATGCCATGATGCAATTTAATTTTATTCTACTATTTCTTGTGTATCTCACTGAAATATCACCAACACATAGGACATAGCAGATACACACATGGATGACAGGAGAGACAAACCGAGAGTGACAAAACCACCTGTACTAAACACCATCTTTCTCCTAGAAGTCTGCAGAGAGAAATTCTTCAGTTGTTCTGATGTCTCCTTGCTCAAGCCTGGTTGCAGAAGGAGATCCTGGATGATAACTGTGGTTTTCCTTGCCTCTCTGCTGGTCGAATTGCAGACCCAGTTTATCACTACCGCCTGAGCTGTGTACAACAACGTCAATGTTACTCGGCTGATTATCGTAGTAACGAGTTCTTTTGACCAGAATGTATAGAGCAACGTTAAGTGCGCTGATGCTATGAAGTATATGAAACAACGAAGTGTTATAAACATCACTGTTAAGCCATATAAATCATTAATCAAAATAGATACCTTATAAAGATTGTGATGTATCTTTTCATAAGAAGATATATTTACTAAATTGTCATATATATATTTTTATGAATTACCTTTTCTCCGAAAACATTCTCGATCGTTCTTGAATGGTGAGGTGAAGGTATCTGATTTGGCAGTTCGTCTACATGTATTGTTTGAACTCTGTTGCGTACTATGGACTGAATGTGGGTTGCCTNGGTATCTGATTTGGCAGTTCGTCTACATGTATTGTTTGAACTCTGTTGCGTACTATGGACTGAATGTGGGTTGCCTTTTCAGTAAGCGTTTCCCATTCCATTCGTAGTTTCTGATTCAATTTAACAGATCTCTCTCGTACAAGCATAACCATTGATACGTAATTAGAAGTTATGATTAAGAATATGTAGTGTAGGATGGTGTATATTGCCTTTATGCGATATGCACTATTATGATTTCTTATGTATCCAATTAAATTTAAACTTAAAATGACACCCATTAATGTAAACATTATAACACACCAAATTGAAGCGCTTCTACGCCATTTCTTGTATTTTTCTTTTGCATTCTCCAATAAAGCTACATCTACTTCCTCCAATATGTTGAGAATTTTAAGC
Source organism: Clitarchus hookeri (assembly GCA_002778355.1). Lineage (NCBI taxonomy): Eukaryota > Metazoa > Arthropoda > Insecta > Phasmatodea > Phasmatidae > Clitarchus > Clitarchus hookeri. Next base: position 99,333 of record NQII01005450.1, on the reverse strand, counting down.
CTCGTGTTAATATATTTTTGAATGGGNTATTTTTACGAAATTAATGCCGGAATAATATTTGTACTTTATATATTATTTTTACATTAATGTGCTCTTATCTTCAGTTACAAAAACGTGTCTCGCATATATATAAAATAACGATTGCAATGAGCAAGGCATAAGAAAATAATGCAGTATTGCATTTGTCTGCAACTGCAGTAGAGAAATAAAAACTACAGGTTCACTGGTTTTTGTAGTACTTTTTTTATTTTCGTAGGTTCACGACACTTCAAATACTNAGAAATAAAAACTACAGGTTCACTGGTTTTTGTAGTACTTTTTTTATTTTCGTAGGTTCACGACACTTCAAATACTTTTGCGGCTGTGGCTTACAGATATTTTCTGGGATCCCACACTTTCCATAGTTGTGTTTGCCGTGAACGAGCACGATGTATATGCGATGACCAAAGCAGACAACTGGCAAACAACGTTAACTTACAAAGTTTTGACAGAATTNACGAGCACGATGTATATGCGATGACCAAAGCAGACAACTGGCAAACAACGTTAACTTACAAAGTTTTGACAGAATTGAATTTTGATGATGTAATTACTTTTCGGTGCTATGCACAGTGTTTCTGGTACACTTTTCTTGCCTTCAGGTAATATATGAAATAAGTTTTTAATTTACATGCCATGATGCAATTTAATTTTATTCTACTATTTCTTGTGTATCTCACTGAAATATCACCAACACATAGGACATAGCAGATACACACATGGATGACAGGAGAGGCAAGCCGAGAGTGACAAAGCCACCTGCACTAAACATCATCTTCCTCCTAGAAGTCTGCAGAGAGAAATTCTTCAGTTGTTCTGATGCCTCCTTGCTCAAGCCTGGCTGCAGAAGGAGATCCTGGATGATAACTGTGGTTTTCCTTGCCTCTCTGCTGGTCGAATTGCAGACCCAGTTTATCACTACAGCCTGAGTTGTGTACAGCAACGTCAATGTTACTCGGCTGATTATCGTAGTAACGAGTTCTTTTGACCAGAATGTATAGAGCAACGTTAAGTGCGCTGATGCTATGAAGTATATGAAACAACGAAGTGTTATAAACATCACTGTTAAGCCATATAAATAATTAATCAAAATAGATACCTTATAAAGATTGTGATGTATCTATTCATAAGAAGATATATTTACTAAATTGTCATATATATATTTTTATGAATTACCTTTTCTCCGAAAACATTCTCGATCGTTCTTGAATGGTGAGGTAAACGTATCTGATTTGGCAGTTCGTCTACATGTATTGTTTGAACTCTGTTGCGTACTATGGACTGAATGTGGGTTGCCTTTTCAGTAAGCGTTTCCCATTCCATTCGTAGTTTCTGATTCAATTTAACAGATCTCTCTCGTACAAGCATAACCATTGATACGTAATTAGAAGTTATGATTAAGAATATGTAGTGTAGGATGGTGTATATTGCCTTTATGCGATATGCACTATTATGATTTCTTATGTATCCAATTAAATTTAAACTTAAAATGACACCCATTAATGTAAACATTATAACACACCAAATTGAAGCGCTTCTACGCCATTTCTTGTATTTTTCTTTTGCATTCTCCAATAAAGCTACATCTACTTCCTCCAATATGTTGAGAATTTTAAGCCTCGTGTTAATATATTTTTGAATGGGTACTCTTCCAACAACTGTGGTGATAAAAATGAAAGTAGAACTGACTGGAAATAGAATATGTTTAAATGCCAAATTTGTTTTTTAATTACCGTCCTGAATTATTCCATATACATAATTAAAGAGAATGACAACGGTAGTTACAATTCCTGTTATTTGGTAGACAAGCATTATTGTAGACTTCCTAGTTTCCAGTAGCCTTGTTCCATCGTTTACTTCTCTTACAAATACTTCCTGAGTATTCACTCCATACACTTTAGAAACCATCCACAGTGGCTTGAGGCAGTAGCNACTTCTCTTACAAATACTTCCTGAGTATTCACTCCATACACTTTAGAAACCATCCACAGTGGCTTGAGGCAGTAGCAGATGCTGGACCGGGGCGTAGCGTCCATTATACCTACAAACACAAAGCTTTTGTTGATGAAATGTGTAGACATTACTTCTCAACTTGATAGATGATATACACTGAGGAGCCAAACAAAATGGTACACGTCCCTAATATCGTGCAATATCGTTTAGGGCCGCGAAAGCACGCAGAAGTGCCGCAAGACGACGTGGCATGGACTCGAATAATATCTGAAGGTATGCAGGAGGCAAATCACACNAGCACGCAGAAGTGCCGCAAGACGACGTGGCATGGACTCGAATAATATCTGAAGGTATGCAGGAGGCAAATCACACAATGAATCCTGCAGGGCAGTCCACAAATCCATATGAGTGCGAGGCGGTGGAGATCTCTTCTGATCATCTCGTGGCAAGGCATCCCATATATGCTCAATAGATTTTATGTCTGGTGATTTAAGTGGCCAATGGAAGTGTCTAACGTCAGAAGAGTGTTCCTGGAGCCACTCAGTAGCAACTCTAGACGCGTGGGGTGTCGCATGTTATCACTACCTCAGAGATGCTATGTCTCATATCTCGTGCGCCGACTATAACACATGTTAAAACTTAAATCTTGATTANATCACTACCTCAGAGATGCTATGTCTCATATCTCGTGCGCCGACTATAACACATGTTAAAACTTAAATCTTGATTACCTGCCATTGTAGCAGCAGAACCCGATCTAGTTGTCGACCGCATCGCTTTACTCTGGTTCATATCATACCTCTGTTATTTGCATACGTACGCCTATACCAGTTTTTTTGGTTCTTCAGTATACATCCAATGTAAAATATATGTAACGAAAATTTACCAGGAATATGCTAAGACACATTATATAATTTAAATGTTTCAGTCATCGTTCAATCGGTTTTTAAATTTTTTTTAAAACTGAAATTGGCTTGTGGAAATAGGTATACCTCTGCGCCATTATGTGGTTATAAAAATTTAATAAATATATCCACTGACAGCAATCAGGCAACTATTATCATGGAAAACATTGAATGACAGTACCGAACATTTATATTTTCCTGTTCAATAACGAAGAAATAAATAACCTGAAAACATATCTTCTTTTACAAGTTTATAATAAATCTTGATATGAGTACATTCTGAAAGCAAATTCACTTTCACATTGTTCATTACAAAACTTGTATAAGAACGATATTTTTGAAAAATTTGATATTTTTAGTTATATTTTTTCTTTTGATGTATAAAAGAAAATAAACATTCATGTTTTAGTAAGTAAATGTTAAATATAATGGTATAGCGGATTTCAACGTAATTATCGGTCATTTACAATAATGATGGCCTTATGCAGATAAAATATTGGTCATTCAAAGCATACACGATCATATATTTGGAAAAACGAAACACTTAAACATAAAATAATTGTTATAATAAGCACCGAAGTATCTAGAAGAATTACAGTTGCATGAACCATAAATACGAAAAGTAGGAAAATAGAAAATTTAATACTAGTCAGCAATAGCAAGAAAAAAATAAAATTTTTCCTAACAAATAATTTTTGCCTTGATGTGTATTTAACTTGACGTCTTACTTCACCGAAATGGACTATTAAGACTAGGATTATTTTCACCTTTCGAGGCTTTGATGAAAATTTACATTGAAATATTTAGAATCTTCAAAAACAAATTTCGTGTTTATAGGGTTTCATTGGAAATGTCCCAAAGATAATTTCCTACCCAATTATTCTTGTAGCCATATGTAGTAGAAATTTAGTGAAAATATTGTGTGTCTCTAACAGCATACTGAATAAATTTTATATCTGTGTTGACGCGAAANCTGTGTTATATTAACGTGGTACGTAAGCCGCTCCAAATATTAGACGAAAATTCATTAAATTTGCAGAATATAATCTGTTAAGTTTGACTGCCATAAGTGTCCAAACGAAGAGTTCAGATACTCTGGTTGTATAGTCTTGTCTATTTATCGCGGAGAGAAGAAATTAGACTCGTTAACTTGGGAATCACACTTCAGAAATACGCCATGGTTATTGCAACTGACAGAAAGAGTATGTTATTCAGTTTATCTCACACAAAGTATAGCAGCAACNGAAATACGCCATGGTTATTGCAACTGACAGAAAGAGTATGTTATTCAGTTTATCTCACACAAAGTATAGCAGCAACTAACATACACTCGTCTGAAGTCACCAGCTATACGATTTTTGTGTTATTTAAGCAATAGAGCAAGGCTAAGAAAAATNTAACATACACTCGTCTGAAGTCACCAGCTATACGATTTTTGTGTTATTTAAGCAATAGAGCAAGGCTAAGAAAAATTGTACACAAATAAGGCAAAATATTTTTCTTTCAGACGAATGTTATAACAGTTTTCTTTACATTTTTTTATATTTTATAAATTTTTTATTTATTTTATTAGTTTTTATGATCACACAAATTATGTATTCGGAATTTTCATTAATAAAAACATATTTTTGCAAACCATTTTATGTATATCAAATAAAGGTTTTATATTACATGAATAAAATAGTATTAACACTTAAATAAGATTAGAATTATAAAACAATGATACAGTTAAGAATACTTGACATCCCTTCACATTACAAATAGTAACGACAAAATAATTTACACATACAGTCAAAAAAAATTAATAATACAGAACTGTAAATAATATCCTATTCAAGAAGACATATACTTCTACACGATAACAAGCTGTTCTATGTAGTCAAACATCACCAGAAACCTCCTTAATCCTAGTGAACTTGCCCAGTAAGACACAACATGTGCGAAGGTGAACATGTTTAAACTTCATACTAATGTATGCAATCATTACGTTTCAACGAGGAAGATGGAGTACGTCTGAAAGTGTTATGATTGAGGGAACATCATATTTACGATATTTTGTTTAGAGAGATTTCTGATCATTCAAACGAGTCTCGTTCAACTATTTGCATAATGTCTTTATCATCCAGATATGTCGTGAAAACTCTGCCCCCATGCATCCCTATTGTAGTCCTATGTTGCTCCAACTAAGTGTCTGACAGCTATGGCCACAATTTCAGAGAATGTCTGTCGCAGCTCAAATAAAAATGCCAGTGAAGGAACTCTTTACTAGTAAGGGATAAAAGTCCTGTTTTAGTGGTCTTGCTGCTGCCAGGAAGCATCTTATCACACGCTTCAATGCACAGTATCGTTTGGAGTAGTCAGTTGGCTGTGCAACATTGGAAGAAGTTCTAACGGAGGGAATGCAGTGAATGGACACGCTACATGATGTGTTACTCTGATTGATACGTGTGTACATGTCAGATACCTGGAGAAATGAGTTTAACCGTGTGTTTGGTTTTGTAGTAAGTTTAGATGGCCAAAGTGTAATATAACTGTTNATACCTGGAGAAATGAGTTTAACCGTGTGTTTGGTTTTGTAGTAAGTTTAGATGGCCAAAGTGTAATATAACTGTTCTTATTGGTTTCGTGCATCAGCCTTTAGTTTTATTCGACAGTACGATAGACATTGGCATATATATTTTGAAATTTTAAACAATAACTTGCTACCTACACTAGGCCAACTGTTTGAAATATGCCCTTTTATATATCAGCACGATAGTTATCATTTCTATAGAGAAACAAAAATCGCGTCATTTTTTGAATACAATCAGGTGTGACGGACTAACTGGGTCGGTCCAGCCTCAACTTGAAACCAATATATTTTTTTTGGAATTAACAGAACTGGCCACATAGTTATACATTGGCTTCAAAAAAAAAAAAAAATCTAAGATGTGTAATGTTGATTTATGCTCCACACATTCTTAGTGAGACCGCAATATATTCAACTGTCTAGTATATAGGTAANGATGTGTAATGTTGATTTATGCTCCACACATTCTTAGTGAGACCGCAATATATTCAACTGTCTAGTATATAGGTAACGATACATGAAATTGGCAATGGACTAAATTAACTATGAATTAGCAGATATGGGCTCTCAAATTACTAGTTATTATTATCTGTTTTGAATTAGATTAATTGAACATGTATTTAGTAGTCCAGTTGTAAATCAGTTCACTGTTTTATAGTTGCAGTTGATGGATTATGTTACAATATTTATCTCTTTAAAATTAGATTCTATGTTGTAAGAATCTCTACCGCGGGACCACAAACTTATCTTATTGAATGAAATGCGGTCTCACGATTTTACGCATTGTTGAGTTTAAAATGCAAGAAACTGCAAATATACATAAATTTCATAACCCACTTCAGCAGAATTAAAAAAGTAGTGCTTAATTAATAAGTAGAATTTCAAGTATTTTTAATGTACTTCTTTGTAGATAAACAATTTCAAGTAGTTTTACTGTATGATTTTGTAGCTAAACATTAACCAAGTAGGTACTGTACACACATCCATAATGTTTTTTGTATTCAAAACAGCAACAATATGAAGCATATAATCAAGTTCGTAGATTTCAATTTAAATGTTCAGTTCATGCTTAAATAAACGATAGGTGTCATAACTTAAACGCAATCTATGAGGAAGATCAGAAGACTTTTGACAGTTATTTATCCCTTAATACTTATTGAGTATGGAAATCGCTTTAGACTGTTAAAATAATATTTCAAAAGGAAATATTACAACATATCAAAAAATTTGTTAAAATACATTAAACGGTAGTGGCGAATCTAACAGGCCTTATCCACAGAGAGTAAACAGTGTATGCAGGTAAAGGTGAAACCACAATTGCGCCTGTTCCCGCGAAACACAATTCGCACACTCAAATTCACCGGGAAGTAGCAGAATGTAGCGACGCTGTTATATGTCACAGTGATACAATATCAAATATTCTTTTGTAATTTTATTAAAAGTAATAGTTAACTTTCTAAAATATTATGAACTTTCTAAATATATNATATCAAATATTCTTTTGTAATTTTATTAAAAGTAATAGTTAACTTTCTAAAATATTATGAACTTTCTAAATATATATATTTCAATCTACTCATAAACGACTTATAGATAACATACATAAGAAGTTGAATTAAAGACAGCTGCCACATTGGCGAGATTGCGCTGTAGTCTACCCGTGTGTGCATAGTGCTACTTTTCAGGCTCTGTTTCTTCCTAGCCTCATTCACACATACTGTATAGCCGAAGCTAGACAAGCGGCTTGAGTAACATTATTACGGACATTTAACTAGAGGCGAGGAAACCCACATGTTAAATAAACGTCGTCATAACCGGCACCAGATGTTGGCAGTGATTATATCTACTCTATCTAATGCTTACCGTTGAATGTCTTCTGCAGTCTCCAGTGGCGTCTGTCCTACTGTCCATCAACTCTGGTACTATAGCGCCTGACCTCAACTGAATTGTACGGCGTCCTGCTACAACAATAGAACTTTTTTGACAAAAAAATTGAGGCCCCAAGTCTTCGCTGGAGGCATGCATATATAATTCATGTTTGCTTTCGCGTGGCACATCGGTCGATAAAGGAACGCAATTTCTCTTGTTAGTAATTTCTTGGTCAATATGGATCTGGGCGCTTTCAACTTAAATTGGTATCGACCTCATTTCACAGCGGTGCTATTTTGGATTAAAATTTCCATTAATGCATTCGATAAATTACGTTATGCTTTGCGTTTGTAATTATTTGTGTCTCGTAAGCGTTATCGTAATGATTTATGTATCAGTATACATAAACTAAAACCAATATCCTTATTTAAGCTTTTCACACACAACATATGTGTCACTAGTGACAATGACGTACAATAACTATTAACTATGATATTGGTCCTTGCACTTATCACGGTGCTACTACATTTCTTTGCTTAGTGAATGCTCAAATGGACATGATTAACGCCAACTGAAAATAATAATTTCCCCATAATGTAAAATAAATTAGGTATTTGTAAAAGTCTGTGATCTGGTATATCGATAGTCTGCACGTAAAAAATTAAAATTTCTTGTTGTTCATGCAAATCATTTTTAAAAGGGAGGTGCCGTCACCCTTCGTGTGGCTTAAGTAACCAGCATGCATGAAACAGCATGCGATGTAAAAAGCACGAAACTCGCAGAGCGTTTTTAAAGAATGACAGTTATCGCGAAAATAGGCACGCTACAGCAAAGCGAACTGCAGATGGAGTTTAGAGAATGTCCTTGGTATTAGAGCTGTAAGAGGCAGGACGGATGGCAAGGCGATTTACACCATGTTATGGTCGATCGGACAAGGATAGCAACTTCTTGCATTTACCCAACAGACTATCGGAAGTAAAGATTGTTTCACTGAAAGACAAGCACGAGTGCAGACAGCAGCTTTGTAGTTTGCAATCCCGCGGTATGTAGCAGCTTTACTAGAGCCAGGACCTTGACGACGCGCTATACGGCCTTCATGTTTCCCAACCCCATTACAACATTCTTCAGTGCTCATGAAACGTCACATATTAGTGGTTATTAATTGAACCATTCCACCGAATTATGTGCTGAAGCTATGCGAATTCAGTAAAATATAAATTTAATAAAAATTATAAAATAATTGTTTTTTAAACAGTTTAGAGCCTATAAATTCGTAAAATATATTAACTTTCGTAATTGAATTTTAAATATCGATAACCTTCTATGCTAATAATGCGTTTTTGAATGCACTTGTAATGTTGACGTACTGTCCGATTAGGTTCTAATCTGCAGGAAAAAAACTGCGAGTTACAACATCCGTGGGATGACTTGCCTCAAGAAAGTATACATTGGGGCTTTGATTTCTTTCCAAATGGAACAGGAGTATGTAATTAGCTAGAGCGAATGCTACATGATGGTAACATGGCACCAGCTGTTTGCCTGTACTGCCAACACGTTGTTAAGAACTAATAACAATGTAGTATGTCAATGTGAGAGTATGCGGGGGCGCTGGGGGCGTAACTCAAATAATGACTCATGTTTCGGTGGAACACAACAGTATCTGATGAAGTTGTATTACATGAAAATTATACAGTTGCTTTTTAAATAACTATTGATCGAGGGAGCTTTAAATTGAATACCAAGTAGATCATTTAGATTACGCCATTTTAATTAAACCTAACTGGAAAGTCATCACCTTGTTGTAGCCGGAGGCTGATTCTACGAGATGGTTAACGCCGGGCAGACACACCCATCTTCCTGGTCTGCTTCGTTGGTCGGGTCGCCCAAAGGACTAAAGACGAAAGACGACGGACGACGTTCCGGGAGTTACGCCGGCCTATATCAAACGCGTGGTTCTGCGGCCCCGCTCAGTGACCGGTGGGAGGAATTTCTGCAACTATCTCCTTCCGCAAGGGTCGACGACCAAATTGTGGCGTTGCAATCAAGCTCGTTTCCAGGTTTAATGTTTGAAGGTTTTATCAGGCAAGCCGCTCAGATAATGCCTGATAACACCATAAAAACGTGCATGTCTGATTTGATACTGTAAAAAATACAAATAATACTTTACCTTTATTCAAGAACAGTTTAAATTAATTGACACCACTCCATCCAGAAGCTAATATTTTTATGTTTATAAGTGTTAAACAAAAAAAATATATTAAAATTCTTGACACATAAAATGTAATCGGATATTAATACAGCACAAATAACGAAATTCGTCAAACATATCCGTTACTGATATACGTACTTTATATCTTACTCGCATTCGCAGAATTTGTCGAGTGCTTGGAATTTAAAACCATTAATAGATGTAAGTAATTTAAAATTTTCGCTACACATTGACCTTAATTATTTTGGCTTTTGGACATCTGGAAACACCGACAATGCATTGCGTGTATTCTTGTTTTCTGAAGAGCCATAACTATAACATTTTCCCTTGTAGTCAATACACAATACCCACAAAGTTTCCCAGTATTCAGTTTTTGCCTACAATGCATTTTGAGTATTTGTTATTTACCCACAACAACTAGCTGCAATAGAAGTTGAGTCATAATCGACTTGTCACAAATTGTCGACGATCTCCTTCAGTAATTCATTGATGTGCTAAAACAATGACGGGAAAGATTTGCACACGTAATGTCACACATATCTATAATTTCACATATCTATAAAGCATACCATAACAACATGGAGTTGTGAGAATATAGGCAACATGACAAAAAACGGAATCCAAAGAATACAAAGTACCTTTACTTAAAAGTGGTTTCCGAGTTCCGCTGGACAGAACACACAAACGTCCTTGTGATAGGCAGCAGGCCAGATAAATGCAGTCCATAACAGAAGTGATAATAACCCATGACTGCGATGCAGAGTATGTGACTTTGTTGTCTATCAAGAAGCACTCATGGCCTACAGCACTCAGTGTCAGACCCACGTGAGAAAGGAGAAACTCAGTACAATCGCGTTCATCAGTAGAGTTGCTTACCGTCTTGTATTGTACTGGATTACCCGTATAGTGTGGCTGGAAGAATTATCCCGTATGGATGCAGGTCGGGACATCATATCTCAGACTTCTTTGAAAATAAACTGAAAATTAATAAACACATTGCCAGTAATTTACCACTGTCGCGGTTACAGGTGCGTTTTCTCTGATGTTACAACCCGGTAGACACAGATAATTACAATTGACGACGAGAGGTGGCGTTTGTCAACAAGTGTATTTGTCGAAGTAGAGGTTGCAGAGCTGTGTAGACTATGTATTCTTCCAGTGTGTGTACTGTATGATTGAGATCAGATGTTGTGTGATGTGTTGTCAAGTGTCCCTTACAGCAAGTCTGAAAAAGTTGGTTAACATAGTTAGCAGTGACTGAACTTCTTTAGAAGAGATGGAGATCCGTACGGCCACCAACAGGTGTGTGTGGTTAAATGAGAGCTCCGCTACCTGCAAACTGGATCCTTTCAACGATGTTGGAGTTGCGATCGCGTGTCTCCCGTTCTCTCCAGATGTATGGACACCCAAAGGTAATAGTGAGACTAAACCAGCTGTCATCCATAAAGAGCACTCTGCAATTATTGCTGATTTTCCAAGATCTTGTTTTACAGGTTACAGCAAACGCCGTCTATGATGGGTAGTCCTCAAAATAAAAAACCGCATTGGTTACCTAGAGAAGAAACGTCCTATGTGAGGTCTCCTGCCCTCAGTAAAACACAATATACTCGTCCAATAGTAATTTATGTATGCCTTTCGGTTTCACGTGCTGTCTGCCATCGATATCTACACTGGAGAGCCAAAAAAAATAATGGTATAGGTGTGTATATACAAATAAAGGAGGTATGGCACCAATCAGAGTATCGCGATGCGGTTGGCAGCGCCCATATAAGACACCAAGCGTCTGGCAAAGTTGCCAGATCAGTTACTGCTGATACAATGGCAGGTTATCAAGATTTAAGTGAGTTTTAACGTGGTGTTAGAGCCAGCGCATGAAAGATGGTACATAGCATCTCCATCTATTTTCGCCTACGACCTTTTGACGAGTGTACCGTGAATATCGGGACTCCGGTAAAACATCAATCTTCAACATCAATGATTACGGAAAAAGATCGTGAACGAATGTGATAAACGACGACTGACGGGAATCATTAACCGTGACAGACGTGCAACCCTTTCTCAAATTGGCGCATACTTCAATCCTGGGGCATCAACCAATGCAGCGTGCGAAATATTCAACGGATCGTCACTGATATGGGCTTTCGGAGCCGAAGGCCCACTCGTGGACCGATGTTGACTGCACAACACAAATCTTCACGCCTCACCTGGGACCGCCAACACCACGATTGGACTATTGCTTACTGGAAACACGTTGCCTGATCTGACGAGTCTCGTTTCCAATTTTATCGGGCGGATGGACGTGTACGGGTGTAAAGACATGCTCATGAATCCATGGTCCCTACATGTCAACAGGGGACTGTACAAGCTGGTGAGGCTCTGTCATGGTATGAGGCGTGTGCAGTTGGCGTGAAATGGGAACCCTGATACGTATAGAAACGACTCTGACAGGTGAAATATACGTAAGCATCCTGTCCGATCACCTGCACCCATTTATGTCCATTGTGCATTCCGACGGAGGTGGACAACTCCTGCAGGACAATGCGACACCCCACACNACCTGCACCCATTTATGTCCATTGTGCATTCCGACGGAGGTGGACAACTCCTGCAGGACAATGCGACACCCCACACATCGAGAGTTGATACCGAGTGGCTCCAGGAACACTCTTCTCACGTTAGACACTTCCATTGGCCACCTAAATCACAAGACATGAACATTATTGAGCATATCTGGGATGCCTTTCAACGTGCTGTTCAGAAGAGATCTCCTTTGCCTCGCACTCGTATGGATTAGAGGACTGCCCTGCAGAATTCATGGTGTGAATTGCCTCCTGCATACCTTCAGACATTAGTCGAGTCCATGCCACTTCAACTTGCGACTCTTGTGCATTCTCGCGGGGGCCCTACACGATATTTGGCTGGTGTACTAGTTTTTTTGGCTCCTCTTTAGTGTACTTACCTGTAGAACAATATACTGTTTTTCCATCGCTATGGTTGCTCGTGGACGACTATTACCACAGATTCGTATGGGTGTTGCTGTCGTTTTAAGTGCTGATCAAGCTCGTGACACGATGCTGTGTTCGATCTCAAACTCCTCGGCCACTCTAGTCACCATTCGATCTTCTCACGACCTCACAATTGTACGACGATGGATAAAGTCGTCCAGATGTTGTCTACCACTGTGTGTGCTTGCCATTTTAGATATCAGACAGCCACTCCACGCCTTCCAACCCGATGTGCATAGAGCAGTAGCTTCCACTGAAATTCTGAGCGTACATCTCACCCACAGTATATCATGTTGCATACTTTCGCATTATCCTTTTGTACAGGACATGCACTTAGCGATTTTCGGAGTTGTCTTTCGGATATTCTGTTAGTTCGATCCGCTATTATGATAATTTATCCTTTAATCCTAAATTTTTACAACTCTTTATTTCCTAGCCCCAAGCAGTTTAGTTTAAGCAGGCGTACAAGTCAGTCATACGACAAGAAAGGAATTTTAATGTAAAATACGTGAATTATTGTGTGGTAAAGATGACAGATCCTTCTAAGGAGCGATGATCGGGACAATGAAATTCTCGAATATACTCAAAAGTTAAAGTTGAAAAAAAAAAAAAAAAAAATGGGATGCCACATTATTGACTTAAGACATTCGTCGTCTATAATGGCTTAAAATTATTGGCATTAAGGACAATTAGAAGTAAATTTATGCAACGGAAGTGTGTTACTTTGAAATAAATTATTTTGTGGAATCGGGGAAATATTTGCTGTTATATAACCTCTGGTCATGTCTGCGTTGAGAGGGCGTGATCCTTCTTCCCCGCCTACTGGGAGGCCGGGGAGCGGCAGGGCCGAATGGCTAAGAGCGCCCCGTTAACAAATAAAAGCACAGCTTCGGCCGTGTTATCATTGTATGTTATATAACCTGCACATCATAAGTTATGCCATAAAATGCAATAAATGAATAATTAAAGAGGGTATTTGCAAGAATAATAATTTGTAAGCCTTACAACATATTGTCAGTAGTGCACTTTGAAAAAGTGAAACAGAATAGTAGCGGTGAAACCAATTGTTTTGTCTGAGCTGAACTCGCGATTTCATGTAAATAAAAATTCTATTATAATTTTTATTTTATGAATATTTTAAAACTTTAAATCATGCTATATCACCTTATGAACTAATAGCATTATAAAAAAAATTTATATTATAAAATATAAAACCTATTTACGGTTTTTAAAAATAATTTTTTATTTAACAAATTCCACACAAAACTAGAGCAGTATAGCAACTTATGTTAATATTGCTTTTCTATGGCTAATTTATTCGATTGTACCACAAGGTAGGAAATTACATCAAATTGGTTATAATAACAAATACTAAAAACATCTTAATCTACGAAATATAAATGTGAATGAACACAAGATATTTTGACTCATTAAATCCGCTTTAAATTAACTTAATATTGGTAAAATTGTATGGTTTATTTTGATAAAATCAATGGATAGTAAAAATATCTGCTTTCTGATATTCTCTTGGAGAGTGCTTTATTTCCCAGTTTAATATACCATTTTTAATAAGTTTTATAAAACACTGATTCTTAAGATTAAGGTTAATATCAATAGATAAGTAAGATATTTCTTTAATAAATGATTACAGGTACAAGAGCTCTTGACGAAACTCTGCTTTACTAATGCATTCACTTTCGGTGTAAGATATGGACAGTATTGGTTGACGGTTAGAAGTCCAAGAGACGAGCTCCACAGTAATAAATGACATAGCATGTAGTACTTCTTCGAGTGTTGATATCACCAGCGAAGTCATCTTCCGCCTATGCTTTGAGTGTTGTTTGTGATGTTTTCTTGCGGAAATTGTTACCATCTTCACGAGTTACAGTTAGTCAGCGAAAGATTCGCTTTATGTTATCCATGACTCGGTTTGTTGTATTTCGAGTTTTACGGCTTGTATAACCATAATAATATGCAATATAATGACGCATTATGTTAGAGATATGGGTCAGTGACCCGATTGCTTCTTTATAAGGAAATTATCTGGTTTTTCATAAATGGTGACATCATTGGTCATCGCTGGTGAACTATCGTAATGTGACGACCGCACACTACACACTTTCCTTCAAAGCACTACTGTAAAAAAGCGAATGAAGCTAGGATGTTGTAACTTACAGTACATGTGTGGCCGAGTCCAAGGTTAATCTATTCCAAGACGCTTGCTCTGTATGTATTAGTTCCAAGTAAATGGCACCAGTGCCCTTAATTTGTATTATATAATCTAGTACTACAAAAAATTTCGAGTAGTTTTCAATGGATTAGCAAAGGCCAAGAGGGGTCTAGGTCTCAATGTTCCGCTTCGATTAATATATTTTTTTCAGAATCGATATTTTGAATTGAGCTGAGTCGACGCGCACAATAAATAATTAGTTTGTAAACATAAATCTCCATATAGCTTTGAAATTTAAACAATACGACCTAAGTAAGGTTTAGACACTTCTGTGAAAAGTACCATTTGTTTCTGGTACATTGCAAGTTCAGAGATAATAAATTATGATTTAAATTAACATTAGCATGAGACAATTTCAAGTCATATATTTACTTCCATGAAAAAGATTTAGCCAATAATTACTCTCATATAGTTGCATTTCAAAGAGTAACACATTTCACTAAATTTTTTTTTGTTAAATTACACAAAAAAAAAATAAAAAAATTTTGTGTTTTCTAACAACTACTCACATTTTATTAAACCACACTTTTTCTGCAGTTGTTCGAACTTCTGTGAATTAAAACAACCAAATATTAACCTGTAACACCGCTTAGTATCTAATTATTTATTAAGTCATGAGAAAATTAAAATTGATTTCCCCTTAGCGTAAAAAGAAGCCCCCAAAGACTTTACTTCTGAGAGTTTTTCTTACATCTATTCAGTAAAAAAAATATTCTCATAGTGCATCATTTAGAGATTGTTGGTATTTTTAAAACTTAGAGTTTACACATTCATGTGCATTTCACCACTTAGTAAATATATTACAACAGCAACATTTTAAATTTTGTTACGACAGCAGTACTGTAGGTTCAAGCGGTGTTTAGAGAGGTGCGGTATGTCAACATCAAATAGAACTGCCAAGCGTGGAGAGAGAAATTAGACCAGGAGGCGAAATATATGGAGGCCGGGAAGTGGGGCTTGGTCGTTCAACTCCGCATGACACTGGGAGGACTTTGAGTCTTTAAGGCGACGCGTAAAAAGAGCCACCGTCGTTTTCCTAGCTGATTGTGTAACACGTGTATTAGTGGCGAGTATCCACCGAAGGGTGTGACGTTTTTATTAGGGCTAAGCAGGATATAGAATAAAAAACATCATAATTTGAGTGAACACTTAAAGGAATCAATATAATATGTGCTGAGTAATAAATCAAACAATTATGTAAGACTTCGGAGCGTAGTAAAAAGTCGAGTTAATAATGGTTCTGCTTTATTATTTCATCCATCTCACCCTTGGAAATAGAGATACATTATCATGATAGCCATTGAGTAATACCAGGGTCACCTAAGACTGTTACACTGGTGGAAGAGTCGTCCATCCCTCCCTGTCCTAGCAAGCGAGTTTAGCCAACATCGTATCTTATTTCTTTAAAAATCATTTATTCGTGGCAGCATAGTTTGCTTACTTGTGTAGAATGCTTTTGCATTTACTAAACACGTAACAACGCTGCCATAAACAAGATTGCATGCATTTTAACATAGCAGAAAATATAATAATATATGTGATTAGCATGGCAAAATAAGCAAGTGTTAAAAAAAATCTAGTGAGCTATAAAAGTTTTATGAGTACCGAAAAGCGTCAACCAATTTCGTTACAATATAAAAAAATATTCAAAACTACAAACATAGGCTTATCNATTCGTCCCTGTCGTAGCAAGAGAATTTAGCCAACATCGTAAATTAATTTAATTAAAAATCATTTATTCGTGGCAGTATAGTTTTCTTACTTGTGTAGAATGCTTTTGCATGTACTAAACACGTAACAACGCTGCCATAAACAAGATTGCATGCATTTGAACATAGCAGAAAATATAATAACATATGTGATTAGCATGGCAAAATAAGCAAACTTTAAAAAAAATCTAGTGCGCTATAAAATTTCTATGAGTACCGAAAAGCGTCAACCAATTTCGTTACAATATAAAAAAATATTCAAAACTACAAACATAGGCTTATCANTATGAGTACCGAAAAGCGTCAACCAATTTCGTTACAATATAAAAAAATATTCAAAACTACAAACATAGGCTTATCAGATACCAGACACGCCATAGAAAATAAAAAATTGGATTCTACAGAAAAATTATATTCTCTTATTGAAAAAGCAGACAAACTAATAAAGGATAATCTGAACTAAATTACAGAAATAGATACTAAATATACCATATATGTAAGAGGGTTAATTTCTAAAATATAAAGTAAGAGAGTATTACTATCNCAGAAATAGATACTAAATATACCATATATGTAAGAGGGTTAATTTCTAAAATATAAAGTAAGAGAGTATTACTATCTCATGTAGATGTTACTCATCATTTATATGACGATGTAGATTCATTAATTCCTAGATTTAAGTTTTCTAATACAGTCAGTCAAACNATGTTACTCATCATTTATATGACGATGTAGATTCATTAATTCCTAGATTTAAGTTTTCTAATACAGTCAGTCAAACCTCATTCAGTAATTTACAAACACCATTTCAAGAGTATATTAATAATGAACCATTTAATAATTTACAACACACCATGTCAGGAGTACATAACGTAATAGTTGTTACACAAAAAGCAGAAAAAATTTATTTATTACCAGAGGAAACAGGTCAGGATGTAGAGGAAATGTTAGAGCATTATGTCGTTGCCAGTGACATTAATAACTGTGTCGAAAAGGAAAAAAATCGCATACCAAAATTCCATTTAGAGGGAACAGCAAAATTAACGTACGACAATGCTTTTCAAACCAGAACACAGGAACACATCACATGAGCTGACATTGAAAACCGATTACGAAAAGCATTCTTTCCTTTAGATTCCGCACACAAGTATAACCACTTGTATACAAAAAGCAGAAAATTGGCGACAGGTGCTGCCAAACCCACATTGAGGATACGATGTTTTACAAAATAAAGTATAACCCCAACATGTCAGAACAGGAAATCGTGGAAATAATATGGAAATATTTGTTACCATCTATTGCGGATAAATTAATAGGCCTTTAGAATGACGCGTTACAAGAAATAATTAACAATCTCGACATAGTTGAGTCAGGGATGTGGCAATATAATGGGACTATTGAAATGACTTCAGCAAACCCTGAAACACAAAATACCAAAACGAAATTGCTAAATCGAAAGAGGAGATGGCCAAATTGGCTGTAGCAACAAATGATCGTAGGTTTTACCAAAACTGTTATAGGCACAATTACCATTCTCAAAACGCACAGATTATGAAACATTAAACTCCTTTACGACAGAATATGGCATTTCAACATAACACAGAGCCAGTTATTATTATCCAGAAGGAATACACCATTTTTCCGAACAAAAATAAGAACAAATATTCTTCAAACACAAAACATAGGTATGTAAGAGATAGGNAGAATACACCATTTTTCCGAACAAAAATAAGAACAAATATTCTTCAAACACAAAACATAGGTATGTAAGAGATAGGACAAATAAGGATCGCGTTATGGGGAGAAGTATGACAGTAGGGAAGGTAATGATTGGTGCAACTCCAACGAACCAAGAAATAATCTGGTATAAGCTAGTGCTAAAAATGGATATACAGATTATAGAACAAAAAAAAAAAAAATTTGATACAAGCAATTTTCAACACGGGGCCAATCTAAACTCAAAACTGGACCCGCACACGGAAGTAAGCTTTGTGTCAAAGCTAATGAGCGGAAATTATTGCCACCTACAGACATTCCAACCTACAAGGACACAACTTGGTTCATAGTATCCAGAAGGTGAGCAAAACAAACTTTTCTTTGCTTCTATCCCGGGCAACATAGTAAACATTGTCACTTATTTCCGAACCAAGAGTTCGATTTCCAAACAGATATTCCAGGCAGATTCAAACCTTTCAGAAAACGTTTCGGCCATCAGCTGATAAAAGGATTCATCAGCAAGGAAGCTAACACCAGGCGTCACGCAGTCGATACAACACGCATGCCGAACTATCAGACAATGATGAGACGACGACTATAAAGGCGCGGCTGAGTTGGCAAAACACGCGCAGGCGCGACCAGGAACTGGNCTAGTAAACATTGTGATTTATTTCCGAACCAAGAGCGAATTCCAAACAGATATTCCAGGCAGATTCAAACCTTTCAAAAAGCGTTTCAGCCTTCATACGATAAAAGTATTCATCAGCAAGGAAGCTAATACCAGGCGTCACGCAGTCGATACAACACGCATGCCGAACTATCAGACAATGATGAGACAACGACTATAAATNCATGCCGAACTATCAGACAATGATGAGACAACGACTATAAAGACGTTGCTGAGTTGGCAAAACACGCGCAGGCGCGACCAGGAACTGGCAGCAGTAGACAATGCCACTGGTCAGTTTACAAACTACGTGGCTATTAAAACATCCACACCGAGAGTTGAGGTCAAAATACGCGGCCGGCAGTATTATGCATTGTTAGACACGACATGTAGCAACATATGTATTACTAGGACAATAATAACAAACTAATAACTATAGCCGAGCACAGGAAATTTCACGCTTGTAGGAGCTACTGAAAAAATTCAGATCTCTAAATACAAAACAAATATCAAATTAAGTATCTTAAGACACAATTCCACATGCCTTATTAATATTAGAAACATTTTAAGTTGATATTATTTTATGTTTAGACTTCATAAAATTTTTTTAATACTAATCCATTACTTCGTTTTAAATAACACGATGCTTATAATTATTCATGATACAAATAAATTATTACAGTTGCAATTACACATATTTCTGATAGAGTATCAACAAGCTTATGGTATTCAATATTGTATCAATAAAATAAAGGCAATGTAGGATGATACAACTAAAATAATAACCGGGAAATAAATTAAAGTCTAAGAAAATATGATAAAAGAAGTTAATAAATTTACTAAACGAATAAGAAGATAGATTGGCTAATAGCATTCAAGAACTTACAGAAGTAAAAATTATGAAGTTAATTATATAGAATCAGCCCAAAAATTAGGAACAGCACTAGAAGAAACTGGTGATATGAAAAAGAAGGAATAATTTCAGAAT
This sequence comes from Clitarchus hookeri, assembly GCA_002778355.1. NCBI lineage: Eukaryota > Metazoa > Arthropoda > Insecta > Phasmatodea > Phasmatidae > Clitarchus > Clitarchus hookeri. Next base: position 79,474 of record NQII01005450.1, on the reverse strand, counting down.
CGTATTCCGATTATGCAGCACCTAGCCTTGTAATAAAGTAACAGGAAAATACTGATAAATGATGAGTCTACTTTCCTCTGCTTGGGTGCAAATAAATTTAAATAAATTTCTTGAATTCTTAGATTTAGGTACGCATTGGCGTCTCATTGAACGCAATATCATTAGAGATGAAACCAGCAACATGTGAAACATTACAAAGACAATTAAAATACACGAGTGAATTAGCCGTGATTTGAATTCAGAAAAACTCGTAAAATTAAGTTAGATTGCAATAGACTGCATCACGGATGTAAGATTTGGAGCATAAACTATGGATATAAAAAGTTTTATTTTTGAATGATAGGGTTTTCTAACCCAAATTATTTACTTTGTAATGATTTTGAAATTAGTGTCTCAACAACTAAACACACATAAGTTTACATGGCATACCATAACGCTACACATGTGAAAAAGTTGAGGAAATTGGTGAGTTGGTCTCCAAGATATGACATAAAAACCTAATTTTCTTAAATGGGGCTATCATACGAAATTGCTTATAAATAGTCTCTTCACACGATGTTTGTTGTTGACAATGTTTGAATAAAAAGTTTGATTTAAATTGTTCAATAGATACGCTAAACATGTAAAAATTCTTATATGACTGCAATTTTAATAACCATTGCCTAACCCCATTAAAATCAATTATCTATACTTGGTATTCTATAGGTATAGACAATTTTGTGGTAATAAGTCGCATTACAAAACTTTCAACAGATTACATCAGTTAAATATAACGGTAAACGCAAAGAAATCTTTTTCACAACAAGAAAAAGATAAAATTATAGGAAATTACATAACTCCAGAAGTTGTAGTTAGTAACCCAGGAAAAATCGAAGCTAAACAGCAAATGAAGGCACCAACTAACTTTAAACATTAAGGAACATTTTTAGGTATGACCTGCAAATTAAGGAGATCTGTTCCTAACAATGCAACTAAAGCAGAACAATTGGTATAGCTAACGGAAAATAATACACATTATACATTGGGAGATGCACATCACAAACCATTTTTTTGAATAATACTACGCAATTCAGAATGGGCCAAATTTACGTCGTTTTTAGGAAGATAGATAACAATGTTAGCCTGTGTTGCGTCTCAAACTGCAATGGGGGCAGTTTTAACGCAAAAAAGATACGATAATAATCAAAGACATATCATTGCATTTGCTTCTAAAAAAATTTCCATGAATAAGACTCGGTGGTCAACCACAGAAAACGAGTTGGGTGCTATCAAATACTTCTGTTATTACTTCAGACAATACTTATACGAGAGAAAATTCACACTTGAAACGGATCATTCTAGCCTTAGGGACTTAAAATCATAGCTGAACACAATATTAGGGGTTAAAGGTGGCAAACTCATTAGTTGAATATGACTTTATAGCGCGAATAGTGAAAGGGAAATTAAACACATCACCAGTCGCAACAGCTGGCTTAGCGAAATGAGAGAAGATTAAAGTCAAAGATATACATTTTTGTGTTATCAAGACAGAGTTTAGAAACAGCAAGAATTTATATAAGGCATTAGCGTAGGCCATATTCCATACTAGCGAAAAATACATTGAAATAAAGAAAACAATTGCAAAGTATATCAATACCAACTGGCAATAGTACAGAACTCTTTTTATAGACGATAAAAAACAAACACTAGATAGGTAAAAAATAAGTAAAGATATAGCAGAAGAAAAATGGAAATCATGAATCCATACGAAATAAAGCAATACTCTGTTGTTTCAATGTGATGATGCAGAAAATATGGCGCCAGGATTATTAAGAGCATCTCTAATTTTAATATTTTTTAAACAATCATAAATAAATTAAGAAAGCAGGAATAATATAAATAAATCTTTATTTAATTTCAGAAACAAGTTACATACAAAACCAGAAAACAAATTTAAGATTCAATCAATGGAGACCAGGGTCGGAAGTAACGTGGGTCAATTGTAACAGGCAGTATATTGTCCATACGGTTGCTACCAGTGGCGTGTGGTAACTGTTGCAAGGTAAGCTGGGGCTTGCTCACTGCCGTGCATTGTCTGTGCATGCAGCTGGAGCCAGTAACCTCCATGCTGCCTAGGAGAAGTGAATGCATTCCGACCACTCACAAGCGAGCAGCAAAGCACCCATTACACGCGTACTGTGACGTCAGCTGTCTAACTACGTGTAAGTGGTTGAAGTGTAAACTAGCAAGCCACAGGGTACAGCACAGTGCTAACGCCAGCTTACATTGCAACAGTTCACCACACGCCACTGGTGGCTACGAGTCAATTTTCATCAAGGTCACTTCAAGTTCTTTTCAGTGTGAAACTGGGCACCAAATTACGTATTTCCATTGTACGTAGTGAATTAGCTACACACGGACAAAATGTTTCATGCATTTAAGTAAATTTTATCCCTTGCATTATTTCNGGTGGCTACACGCTAATTTTCATAGATGTCACTGCATGTTATTTTCAGAGTGAAACTGAGCACCAACTTCCATATTTACTTTGTACGTAGTTAATTTGCTACACACTTACAAAATGTTTCATGCATTTAAGTAAATTTTATCCCTTGCATTATTTATTTAATCGAATTGTATGTGTGGGTAACAATAACAGTACAATAAAAGTTTTGTAAAGAATTTTATACTCTTTCATCTTTTGGATCTGTTAAGAGTTTAATCCCACATAAAGCTAACATTTGAGATATGTATTTAAAAAATCCTTTATGGGGTCATTTGTGAAACAGATTTTGGGGACGTCTCTAACATGGTACAATTGTCTACGTTGTGTTTGGAAGCATTGAGGTTGATTGAAATTATCTTCCTGACTTGAATTTTCGACTGTTTTAAATGGTTTGTTCTTACATTCGTAACACTCTTAATATTATGCTTTACAAACGAGCCTTATCTATATAATAGAATGATTTTATTTCAACAGAAAATTACATTGTTATGCCAATGTTTTTCTGCGTACTTGGAAGTAACTCATTTAATTGAATATGCATATACTTAAAAAATTAATTACGAGATCTTTTTTTTTAATACTAAAATACTTAATAGCCTTAATATAAAATTATTTAGGTGAGCGGTAAGAAATACTGATTCCTTCCAGTGAGACTTTTTCAAAACCAATGACATTAATCTCTTTATCTTTTCCCCTTATTGCTCTCACAAACTACTGTCATTGGTCAGAAGTGTATATGGACCATTAAAGAAAATAAAATATCGAGCTCTGGATTCTTGAATAAAATGTCACCTAGAGAAACAATCGCAATATGTGATATACATTCCAGGAATAGTTTCGTCTGCTGTCCCTGAGGCTGCATCTCCCAAAATATATTAAGTGAATTTGTTTCTGGAATCAGGTGCTTCAATGGGAAAGTTTTTAACGAAATAAAATGTTATCCAGCATCTGTTAGTGACCAGAGTTTATTTACAGATTACCACATTGAAAGAGAAGCTGTGGATCAGGTTAGGAGGCCTACTCGTAACTTCTAATTATAACGAACATCCCTGGACCCTCAACTCCCGAATAAAGGCTCCCTTTATCACATCCAGGAACCTCAAGATTAGATGCAGCAACATTTTCACAACTGAACGTCCGTCCATTTCCAAAGACAGAAAATAATCTCATCATCAAGCGGCAGTTAGAGAAGAACCAATTCTATTCTTACCGACACAACTGAAAATAATTAACTTGAAGAAAAAACCAATAGAAAGAACATTGATACGCCGGTAAACAATTTTCAGAGGATAGAATCGAGAAAAGTAAACTACTTAGAGTATAAAGAATTGCAAATTAATTTTTTTTGCAAGGTCAAACTTTAACAATCAGAAATATTTTTGGTTAGTTTGTGAGGATAATTTCGGTAAAAGGCGTCCTGGTGAACAATGGATTCAGAGTAAAATATGCAGTTTGTGGGCCCATGTGGCATACACTGAAGATACTTCACCATTTTAGACCTGCGATTTCTGTATATGTCTCAGATTTTAGAAAAGGCAATTCATACTTATGGTGTTATTCTGATGTGTTTTTGTTTTCTTAGTATATTTATAAATTTTAATAACCTTTATGGAGAACTTATACTGATTTTCTTGACTTTTCCATCTTTGCGTATTTGAACACAATTTATGTCTATTATGACTGTCTACAGGAGTAAAAAACATTAATGTTCAATTTACCCATACTCTGTTATAATTTACCCGATTGTAGGGTCAATGGTAACAAATTATTATCTCATAATTTCCGGTTTGATAAATTTGTGTATACTTTTTTCTGGTCTCATGCTTTTATAATAAAGTACCATATTATCTTAAATTTACATTTAAAACTGGTATGAGTTGAATTAAAAAAAATATATGTTAGAAAATATTTCTAATCTTCCATTTGTTACTTCCGCCCCGGCCCTCTTACATCTAATATTTTGATGTTATGATATCGTGTACGGCCCTTGTAATTAGCATTCTAATTATTTTCACTCATATTGCACTGCTGACAATGTGTGAAAACTTAGAAATTATACAAAATAAATAATTTTAACAAACAAAAAAATTTATATTATTATTGCTGATCGTGTTTGTTTCTTTCTAAGTAATGAGTAATATTTCTCAACAGACACAACATTAACCCATCTAACATTTAACAATTAAATATCTATTTTTACATTAATACAAATTAAATTCAGTCACTCATTTCACTACACATATACTGATAGGGCAGACTGGGTACGGTTGTGCCAGGGTACGAAAGTGACAGTCGAAATATTAGCCAAATTATACGGATTAGCGAGTTGTGGTAACGGCGAAGGGAGGGGCTCGCATGTCTGAACCCGTGTCACAGTATTGCGTCAGCCGCTGCGCGCTGCGTACGCTAGGAGAGACCTGCATTTGTTTTTGACAGTCAAAAGTAAGTATTTTTGTTCGATTTCTTTTGATAATTGTTGTTACATATATACAGATTGAGTATTAAGTGTTATTAAGCGATATAACATATACAGTAGTAAATAAAAAGCAGTGATTACTTTGTTCATAGATTATTTAATTTTGGCATGGTGTTTGTTTTTATGAAAAAAAGTGCGTTGTGTACGGTTGTGACATTTTTTGTGGGTACGGTTGTGACATAAGTAAAAGTTGTGTTTTATTGTTTTAGATGCCCAGACAACGCTCGCGGAAGACCGAAAGGGGGAGGCAAGACATTACTCAATACGAAAATGCATATATTGAAACAAAACGAGGTGTATCTCTGCAACAAGCAGCAGAAATGTTTCAAATTAATCGAATGTTCTGGTTCAGATGTTGAAACAAAGATGTTTTTGTTTGTTGAAGAACACATTGTCGTGTTTTTATTTCAAAGATTTTGATGTTACGTTTATTAATGTTTTATTTTTAATCTTAAAGAGTTCCTGTAAAGCTAGTTGTAAGTGATTAAAACGGGTATTTTATTTGTTTTGTTGCAAAGATAATTTTGATATTTATGATGTTAATAAACATTTCTTTTATATTTTGATTATGCACAGTTATGCTAGTTTTTAGGTAAAACAAAAATTTTGAGACTCATTGCAATGTGAAGACCGGTTTTAATAATGACCTATTATTTATATAAATGCTATAGTGCCTTATTAGTTATAAGTGATTGAAGTGTTCCCAAACATACATTTTTCTGTTCCTTTTCTTTTCAAAGGAATGTTATGTAATATTAATGCTAGAGTGTTACAATAAAGGTGATTTCAGACCATTTCAGAGTATTATTAAACCTGCCACTTTCGACCAAAAGCACTGTCACAACGGCCCATGGGGTGTGGTCGGTTGTGACATTTTCCCTTTTTATTTAACTTGCTCCTGTGTGCAAACCAAAATGTTTAGGGATAAAAGTTTAATTATTTATATGCAGGGTTATGTAGAAATTATACAAAAAATCACTTTTCCTTTAGCTAACTGGTATACATACAAAACTATGGTCAATCAAATGCAAAATGGCACAACCGTACCCAGTCTTCCCAACTATAAACATGTATGTGCAAAATGTATAAAATATCTTGAACTTCCATTTGACACATGTTGGCTATATTATTGCAACATTTTTTTTGACCTTACATGTCATACATATCGTGTAACAATAAAAACACTTCTGCGTACACAACTACAAAATTATGTTTTCTTTTTACATAAATTTTTTTTTTCTGTTATAAATATGCATGATATTGTGACACATACATGGACTGATTCATCACAAATTGCAAGTTAATTCATGTGAACTTGCTAATGTAATCAAACCCAACACTTTTAAAATTATGTATATATATATATATGCTTTCTTTAATTAATAGTTTATAAACTACAAGTGAGAAATAAAATAAACTACAGTTTCATCGTTATGCATAAAAAAATATTTAATAAAATATTTCTTGCATTATATTTTTCTATGCACACAACGTTTATAATTAAACGACTTCCAAAACTTATATTTTTGTAAGCTTCAGTCTACTTCTTAGTAACTGTACTAGAGTTAGAACATAAATAAAAGTTTATTTAACATGTTTCCTTTAGTAAAAAAGTAACAAGTAATGCAAATTTATTTAAGATTTGTTGACGTTAACTTATTTCGACACTGGTGAAAAGTATAAGTTGATGTCCTCTTAGTAAAAAATAATACAGTCTACATTATCCTGTGGTAGAAGCGAGATGAAAATTTGCTCTCCGTAAACGTATTTGTCAGGAAAGAGTGATGTAATACGAATATTCTTTTACAACATAAATGTAACTTAGATGTCAACAAATAAATTTCAAGGACAACGCCTGCCGTTAAATGCAGACTCTTCATGAAATGAGCCAATACACACGATACAAACAAGTTACATACTACGCAAGTCATAATGTGTCTTGGAAAACACGCTTGTGCATAACACTTCTGCACGATACAGAAACCCCTTATCAATTAAGTAATAGTATAGAATAATATATATAAAGAAAGAGTACAACATCACAAATTAAACAACTCTGTGAATTATCCGCCTGATTCAAGGCATTGAAGACTACTCGTATCGGATTTGGTAGGTAAAAATGTGTCTCAGAATCTGCGATATGATTAGATGATCAATGCCACTCTTGCTGTTCATGAGAAATTAAATTTAATGCAGCTTTATTTTTCTTGAAAACATAGAAATTAAGTTGATAAATCAATATTGCTTCGTAGAAAACAAAATATTTTAAATTTCACATTGACCAAATGATCGAAGTTTTTTTTTAAGTGCTCACGAGCTGCTACAACTAAACCTTTTTTTTTGTAACTCGATGCATTAATTTCAGGGGTTGGTACGCCACACCAGAATGATGTTTTTTTTATATACGAAAGTGTGGTTGGGAAGTTTTCAACCGCTCTACAGGTGCCGAACGCACCACGCAAATTTGAAACTTGGTGTAGGCCCAAGCAGCGTATGGACGGTGTTGACGTCATCCAAGACAAAGATGTGCGTCAGTGTTTATCACTGAAGCGAGGAGCCAGCCCCCCGCAGTTGGTGCTGGTTGATTTGTTGGACGATCGGGTGTGAACATGGGGGTTCCAGCAGCACAGGCGTCTACATGTGCGGAAAAGCGGACATGACGCTCGCTTACGGCGAAGCGCAAGTTAGTGCGGCTGTGACGGCGAGGCGCCAACCATAAGCCATACCCGGACAGGCGTCAACCAAACACACCAACCTTTTGTGGGCGTTTCTCGTCATTTGCGTGAAACAGTCTCGGCACAAGTCTCCAGAGGAAACGTTGGCTATTTCACACCTCAAGTTTCGAAGATGTGCTGTAGCATGTGACATACCAGCATTCCACCAGTAACCACGCAATAGCCAACACATTGGGCCTTAGCAAATTGAGTGTTCTGGACAGATCTTCGCGAACAACAATCACACCTATTACCCTGCTTATGTATATAACTAATATATTGACAGGGAAGATTTTGGGTAAATGACAAAAAGCTTGTGGAATTTACACTGGTTGCTTAATAAGTACGTATTTGTAAACACAGAATGCTATTTACATCATGCTCGTCCCAAAACTACGCTTACTTTAACTTTCCTCATATGTTACCCTCTGTTACTTTACTCTACTCTTGGAGTAAAATTATTGGAACGCCGCCGTGTTGGGTTCGTTTGAGGACTTCGTTGATTTAGCGTTACATTGTCACGTGTAAAGCTCATTGAACTTTATTGACTTCATGCTTACTGTAGCTCAATTGGTCCTAAATTCACAACAATAACTGCCAATATTGTGGACGCACTAGTAAAATACGCCACATACTGTATATGTTCGTTAAAAAATAATTCGGTGTCTGTAAAATGTATTTCTAGGTCAAATAACATTTAACGCTAGTCTGAATAAATTTACATTACTCCAATAACATAAAACACAAATGATCAGACAAAATAAAAATATTACTTAACTTTCACGGCCATTGACACGGATAACGGAAGTGGAAACGAAACACACTCTATTCCATTCTTCAATGATACCCATGTGAACGTGTTTAACTTATAGATGCACGTAAGATAGTTGGGTATCTCCCAACTCTTCCTTGTCCGTGAATCCGTGTGAGCAATAGGAATTGAGTATTTGGTTTGGTGATATTCGATTTCGAGACTATTGTGGTATACACTGTAAGTGATTCGATTTGCAGTGGCTATAATCATTTTCGTTCTAATAAATAAGTGGAAATGGTTTGGCAATAATATTTACACAGTTTTAAGGAGAGTAAAAATATACAAAATTATATGTGTATTTCATGAAAACTATATCAGTAAATTGCAACTGCTGAGTAATTTTTTGATTTCATAAGTTGCATTGTTGCATAAGTTTCTACGTAATCTAGAATGGTTATAATTCATCCCAAATCGTCGGCTTGTTCCGATTGCATGCCCAAACCCGTTTTCTTACGTATGCGTGCATTGCATAACGGGCCTTAAGCACTATAAGTTACGTCATGGAATTGTTTTATACAGTAACCATTGATTTTACACTATGACTCGTGACTGTTATTTAGCAAAATTTAATATCACGCAAACACAGGCGTGCTTTTGCTCACCAATTAAAAAAAATGCCACCACTCCAAAGTTTTCTGTTTTATGTCTTAAATGGATATTATTTAATTATGAAACTTAAACATGTTTCAATAATTGGTTAAGTCTAGAATTCTTTTATCTATATAATAATTCTGAGATATTTCTAGTCTACTGAATGCCATTCAAATATAATTCTCCTCATAATCAGAAATAATTGCACATTGTTTTATAGAAAGAAAGAGTATGTTAATTTATATGCACAGAACAGAACTACACAAATCCGGACTGCCTGCTGATTCAAAGCATTTTTANGAAAGAGTATGTTAATTTATATGCACAGAACAGAACTACACAAATCCGGACTGCCTGCTGATTCAAAGCATTTTTACAAATAGTGTGAAATTTTCAATTTTCCAAAACTTAAGCATTCGTAGTAAAACAAAACGTTATGAACACAATGATACCATGTATAGAGCATACACACTATAATAATATATATTTTGAATGTCTTTGTTCAGTCTGTGTTTACAGAAGTTTTGGTTGAAGTGTTAACTCAAATGATGTTATGCACAGCATAAAAAATTAATCCAGAAACATCGAATTTAATTAAGATATTAATAATTTTTAAAATATATAATATTTTGCAAAGAGAACTACAAATATATACCTTTCCAAATAGTAATTGCATTTGTGTAAGGTATTGTAATATTTATAATAAATTNGTAATTGCATTTGTGTAAGGTATTGTAATATTTATAATAAATTGCCTCATTACACGAAACCTTAGTAACATGTTAATGTGAAAAAATTATATCGTGTATTATTACGAAATAAATGCCAGCATAACATGTTGNTTGCCTCATTACACGAAACCTTAGTAACATGTTAATGTGAAAAAATTATATCGTGTATTATTACGAAATAAATGCCACAATAAAATGTTGTGCTTTATCTACAAATCTTATACTAATGTGCTCCTATCTTCAGTAACAAAAAGATTCTCGCGTATCTATAAAAATACGCAAGGCAAAAGAAAATAACGAAGTATTGCACTTGTTTGCAGCTGCAGAAAAGAAATAAACATTACAAGTTCACTGGCTTTTTTAAATCATGTTTTAATTTTCGTAGCTACACGACACTTCAAATACTTTTGAGGCTGTAGCTGACTGATGATTTTCGGGATCCATCACTTTCCATAGTTGTGTTTGCCATGGAAGGACATAATGTTTATGCGATGAGCAAAGCAGATAACATACAAACACAGTTAACCAACAAAGCTTTGACAGTGTTGAATTTTGACGATGTAATTTCTTTTCAGTGTTCTGCACGGTGTTTCTGGTACACTTTTCTTGCCTGCAGGTATTATATGAGAAAATATTAATTTACATCATGAGATGCTATATATTTTTACTTTATTATTTCTTGTGTATCGAACTGAAACATAAGCAGCACATAAGACATAGCAGATACACACATGGATGACAGGAGAGGCAAGCCGAGAGTGACAAAGCCACCTGCACTAAACACCATCTTCCTCCCAGAAGTCAGCAAAGAGAAATCCTTCAGTTGTTCTGATNCAGGAGAGGCAAGCCGAGAGTGACAAAGCCACCTGCACTAAACACCATCTTCCTCCCAGAAGTCAGCAAAGAGAAATTCTTCAGTTGTTCTGATGCCTCCTTGCTCAAGCCTGGCTGCAGAAGGAGATCCTGGATGATACCTGTGGTTTTCCTTGCCTCTCTGCTGGTCGAACTGCAGACCCAGTTTATCACTACCGCCTGAGCTGTGTACAACAACGTCAATGTTACTCGGCTGATTATCGTAGTAACGAGTTCTTTTGACCAGAATGTATAGTGCAACGTTAAGTGCGNTTTCCTTGCCTCTCTGCTGGTCGAACTGCAGACCCAGTTTATCACTACAGCCTGAGCTGTGTACAACACCGTCAACGTTACTCGGTTGATTATCATAGTAACGAGTTCTTTCGACCAGAATGTATAGAGCAACATTAAGTGAACTGATGCTATGAAATATATGTAACACCGAAGTGTTATAAACATCACTGCTAAGCCATATAAATCATTAATCAAAGTAGATACACTGTAAAGCTTGTGATGTATGTTTTCATAACAAGATATATTTACTAAATTGTCATATATGTAATCATGAATAACCTTTTCTCCGAAAACATTCTCGTTGGTTCTTGAACGTTGAGGTGAAGGTATCTGATTTGGCAGTTCATCTACATATATTGTTTGAACTCTGTTGCGTTCTATGGACTGAATGTGGTTCGCCTTTTCAGTAAACGTTGCCCATTCCATTTGCAGTTTCTGATTCAATTTAACAGATCTCTCTCGTACAAGTATAACCATTGATACGTAATTTGAGGTCATGATTAAGAATATGTAGTGTAGGATAGTGTAAATTATGTTACTCCTAGTGACATTATTTTGAGTTTGAGTGTATTCGTAGATGGTTAAAATAAAAATGACACTCATTATTGTACCCATCACAACACACCAAATTGAAGCGCTTCTACGGCATTTGTTGTAGTACTCCTTTGCATTCTCCAATAACGCTACATCTACTTCCTCCAATATGTTGAGAATTTTAAACCTCGTGTTAATATACTTGCGAATGGGCAGCCTTCCAACAACTGTGGTGATAAATATCAATGTACAACTGACTGGAAATATAATATATTTAAATGCAAAGTTTTTTTCGTGAGTAACGTTTTGCATTATAGCATAAACGTAATAGAAGTGAATGACAGCTGTAGTTACAATTCCTGCTATTTGGTAGATAACCATTAATGGAGACTGTCTAGTTTCGAGTATCCTTTTTCTGCCATGTGTTTCTCTTACAAATACTTCCTGAGTATTCACTCCAAACACTTTTGAAACCATCCACAGTGGCTTGAGGCAGTAGCAGATGCTGGACCGGGGAGCAGCGTCCATTATACCTACATACACAAAATGTTTGTTTATGAAATGTGTAAACACTACTTACCAACTCAAATAGGCGATATACATCCGATGTAAAATACAAGTAACCAAAATTTATCAGGAACACGCAAAGAAATTTTATATAAAGTAAATTTTTCATTCATTGTTGTAATGGTTATTTCATTAATTTTTTTTCAAAACTGAGTTTGGTTTTTGGAAAGTAAGCCATTGTGTTGATAAAAGTTTTTAAAAAGATACCCACTAACAGCAATCTAGCTTCCATTATGCTGCAGCACATTCAGTGACAGTACAGGATATTTCCATTTTTCTGTTCAATTATGTTATAGATTACAAAGATATAATCTGAAAATATATTTTCTTTCAATATTAGATAATTCATCTTGAAAATACTACATTTTGAAGGCGAATTTCCCTATATTCGTTTATCACACATATCTTAATTTAAATTATTGGTTAGAAAAATTTGATATTATTAATCACATTTTTTCTTTTGTTGCCATGATGGAAAACAAATTGATGTGTTACTAAGTAAATGTTGAATATGATTGTGCAGATGGTTTTGAGGCAATGATCGGTTATTTACAGCAAAGATAACCACATGTGGAAACATTTTGGGGTCATTTACAGCATACACGATCATATATTTGGAAAAACGAATTCCTTAACATACGCTAAGTGTTATAATATGCACCGAAATATCCAACTTATTACAGCTACATGCGTTTTTTTTTAATAAATGACATTTGTGCTCAAAATCAGAAGATATTAATAATTAGTCCTAATTTACGAATAGCAGAAAATTAAACTTCCCCAACAAATAATTTGTGCTTTGAAGTGTGTTTAACTTGATAACTTCACAGAAACAAAATATTACGACAAGCATTATTTTCGCCTTTAGGGGGTTTGACGATAAATTTCATTGATATATTTATAATCTCCAAACATTTAGGTTTTTTCATGGGTGCCATTGGAAATGCCACAAAGATGATTTCCTAACCGATGATACTTGTATCCAGATGTAGTAAAAATTTAGTAAAAATATTTAGTGTCTCCAACAGCATACTGGATTAATTAATATCCGTGTTATATTACCGCGTTAAGCAAGCCGCTCAAAATAGTAGAAAAAAGTCATTTAAATTTGCTCAATCTAATCTGTTAAGTTTGACTGCTATTAGTGGCCAAACGAAGAGTTCATATACTCTGGTCGTGTGGTATTTTCTAGTTATCGTGTAGCAAATAAATTTAACTCGTATAGTCAAGAAACAAACTTCAGAATTACGTTATGGTTATTGCAACTGACGTATATTAGTTGGTTTACCCCCAACATAATATAGCAGCAACCAACATACACTCGTCTACAATCACCAGCTACCAGATTTTTGTGGTATTTAAGTAAAAGATCATGGCGAAGGAAAATTGTACACAAATACGGTTGATGGAGACAAGTATTTATTCGTAAACATCTCTTTAGCATAATAGCATGCAGCTCATCAAAAATGCATTTTTCTGGCAAATTTGTTTTCTTTCAGAAGGATTCAATAACTATTTTCTTTATATTTTTTAATATTTCAAAATTATATTTCATGTTATTAGTTTGTGTGATCAGACGACTTATGTATTCAGAATTGTCATTAATACACACATATTTTAAAACTTCATTATATATATCAAATAAAGATGCTATATGACTTTCAAAAGTTAGTAATAACACTTAAATAAGTTTAGTAAAATAAAAAAATGATACAGTTCTTACTGTTCATCACATCCCTACACATTACAAATAATAATGACAAAATAATTTACACATAAGGTCACAAAAAATAAATAATACACACCTGTAAATAATAACAAATATATAAGACATACTCCCCAATACGATAACAAGCTTTTAAATGTTACCAAAGATCACCAGACGCCTCCTCACTCGAAGTGAACTTGCCCAGTACGACACAATATAAGCGAAGGCGAAAATGTTAAAACACTATAATAGTGTTTGCTGCCATAACGAGTCAACGGAGAAATTTGAGTAAGTTCGTAAGTGGTACGATATAAGGGCCCATAAATTTCGGATATTTCATTAGAGCGATTTCTGAGCATTGAAACGCGCCTCAATCACCTGTCAGCACATTGTCTTTATCATCCAGAGATGTCGTGAAAACACTGGCTCTATGCATATCTATTGTTGTCCTATGTTGCTCCAATCAATCGTCTGATTTAAATGCCTACAGTTTCAGAGAGTGGCTGTCGCAGCTCAAATAAAAAGGCCAGTAATATAACTCTTTGCTAGTGGGGGATAAACGCTTGGTTTTAATGGTATTGCTGCTGCCAGGAAGCATCTTACACAAGCTCCAGGGCACAGTATCATTTGGAGCAGTAAGTGGTTTGTGCAACATTGGAAGAAGTTATAGCGGAGGGAAAGGAGTGATGTGACACGCTATATTATATGGTACTCTGATGGATACGTGTGTACCTGTTAGATACCTCGCGAAATGTGTTTTACCTTTTACCGTGTGTTTTGTGTTGTAGTGTTTAACCGAGTGTTTTGTGTTGTAGAAAAATTTGATGGCCAAAGTGTAATGGAACCGTTCTTATTGGTTTGGTGCATGAGCCGTTAGTTTTATTCGATGGTGCGATGGACATTGTATATATTAAGAAATTTTCTACAATAACTTGCTACCCACACCAAAGCGACGGTTTGGATTAGTCCCTTCTATATATCAGCATGATAATTATCCTTTGAATAACTCCACGTCAAATGCGTCTTGTTTTGAATACAATCAGGTGTGACTGATTAACTGGACCACTCCAGCCCCAACTTGAAACCAAAAGAAAATCTTTGGGATTAACAGAATTGGTAACACTGTGCATATCCTTTTCCTAAAAAATTTAACATTAGTACCATTGATTTATGAGCCCGCAATATATTTGACTATCTTCATATTGGTAACGATATATTCAGGAGTTACATAAAGTGACAATGGACTTAAGTAACCGTGAGATAGCAGACGTGATCGCTTACATTTATTGTTATTATTTTCTGAAACTCGTTGTAAATTACATTAATTGAACATGTATTTTGTAGTCCATTTGTAAATACGTTTGCTGGTTAATAGTTGCAGTTTGTGTATTATGTTGTAATATTTATCTGAATTAAATTCATGTCTATGTTATAATAATCTCTACCGCAGGAACACAAACTTATCTTATTGAGTTAAAACCATTCTCACGATTATATCGCATTACTGAATTTTAAATTCCAAGAACGGCACATATGTATTACCTTCTTAACACACTTCACTAAAATTAAAATAGTTGTGTTTAATTATGAAGTAGAATTTCCAGTCTTTATAATGTAGGGGTTTGTTGCTAAATCAATAACCACGTAGGTACTGTACTCACTTTCATAAAGAGTTTGGTATTCAAAACAGCAACAGCACTAAGTCTATAATCAACAAGTTTGCAGGCTCCAATTTAAGTGTTTTGTTCATGTTGAAATAAACGATAGGTGGCATTACATAAACGCAATTAATGAGGAAGTTCAGAAGAGTTATGACAGTTATATATATTTTAAAACTACTAGAGTATGAAATTCGCTTCTGACTGTTAAATACTATTTTCAAAGGAAGCACTCTATCATATAAAAATCACAATTGCGCCTGTTACCGCGAGCCACAATTCATAGATTCATGTTCGCCAGGAAATTACAAAATGTAGCAACGCCTTTCGATGGCTTGGTAATATAATATCAAATAATATTTTGTAATTTTATTTACTACAATAGTTAACTTTCTAAAATATCAAGAAAATGCTGAATATTTGCATATGAAGATCTACTCACAAACAGCTCAGATAACACAGACATGAGGAGTTGAATTAAAGACAGCTGCCACATTGGCGAAATTGCGCTGTGGTCGCACCCTGTCTGCATTGTGCTGCTTTTCAGGCTCTGTTCCTTCTTTGCCACTTTCACACCTACTATAAAACCTGAGGTAGACCACCTGCATGATTAACATTTTTACGGACATTTAACTAATGTCGAGGTAACCTACATGTTTATTGAACGCAGTCATAATCATCCCCAGATGTTGGCAGTGAAAATAATCTCTCTATCTAATGCTTACTGTTGAAAGTCTTGTGCAGTCCCCAGTGGCGTCCGTCCTACTATCCATCAACTCTGGTACTATAGCACCTGACCTCAGTTGCATTGTACGGCGTCCTACTATAACAAAATAACTTTATTGACAAACAAAGAGGCTTCAAGTCTTCACCGGAGGCATGCATATTTACTTCATGTTTGCTTTCTTGTGGCCCATCGTTCGATATAGCAACGCAATTATTCTTGTTAGTAATTTCTTGGTCAATATTGCTCCGGGTGCTTTCAACGTAAATTAATATCGACCACATCACCGCTTTTCAGAAATGGTTGTGGTATTTCGGATTAAATTTCTACTGATGCATTTGAAAAATTACGGTTTGCTTTGCGTTTGTAATAACTTATGTCCCGTAAGCATTATCATAATGATGAATGTATCAGAATACATAAACTAAAACGTATTTTCTTAGTAAATTTTTTTACATACAATGTATGTGACGCTAGTGGTAATGACGTACAATTAATATTAATTATGATATTGGTCCTTGCAGTAATCATGGTGCTACTTCTTTTCTTTGCTCAGTGAATGCTCAAATGGCCATGGCTAATGACCACTGAAAATAATAATTTTCTCCCACTATAAAGTAAATTTGGTGCCCATTAAAGCTTGTTATCTGGAACATAAATATTCGGCATGTAAAAAATTAAAAAGCACGAAGCTCGCAGGGCGTTTTTAATGAACGATAGTTTTCGCGAAAATACTCTCGATACAGCAAAGCTTACTGGATACAGCAAAGCTTACTGGATACAGCAAAGCTTACTCGATACAGCAAAGCGAACTGCTAATGAAGTTTGAGAGAATGTCTTTGGCACTAGAGCTGCGAGAAGCTGAATGGACGGGAAGCCGATTTACAGCATGTTAAGGCCGAACTGACTAGGATAGCAACTTTCTGGATTTCCCCAACAGACCATCGGAAGTAAAGATTGTTTGACTGAAATACAGGCACGAGTGCAGACAGCACCTTTGTAGTTTACCATCCTGCGGTATGTAGCAGCTTTACAAGAGCCAGGATCTTGACGACGCGATATTCGGCTTTCGAATTTCCAAGCCGCATTACAAAATTCTCCAGTGCTCATGAAACGTCACATGTCAAGGACCATTCGTTGAACCATTCAACCAACATTAATGCTGAAGCTATGCGAATTCATTTAAATATTAATTTTAATGAAATTATTAAATTTTTCTAATAATATTTTGTTTAAAACAGTTTAGATCCAATCGTTTCGCCAAACACATTTACATTCGTGATTTAAACATAAATATCGCTAACATTCTATTTAAATAATGGATATAATTAATCATTCCTTTTCAAATGCACGTGCAGTGTTGAAGTACCTTCCGATCAGGTTCTAATCTTCAGGGAAAAAAAAGCGAATTACAACATCCGTGGGATGACTTGCCTCAAGAAAGTATACATCATTGGCTCTTTGACTTATTTCCAAATAGAACTGGAGTAAGTACCTAGCTAGAGTGGATGCAACATGATAGAAACATGGCACCAGCTATTTGCCTGTACTGCCAACACGTGCATATCTGATTTGATACTGTAATAATTGCAACAAATACTTGCCCTTTATTCAAGAGCAGTTTCATTTCACTTACAACACTCCACCCAGAAGCTCAGATTTTTATGTTTATAAGTGTTAAACAAAAAAAATATATTAAAATTCTCGACACATAAAATATAATCGGATATTAATACAGAACAAATAAAGAAATTCGTCAAACTTATCCGTTACTGATATACATACTTTATATCTTACTCGCACTCGCAAAATTTATCGATTGCTTGGAATGTAAAACCATTACACGATTTAAGTAATTTTAAATTATCGCGACACATTCTCCTAAATTATTTTGGATTTTGGACATCTGGAAACATGGGCAATGCATTGTGTGTTTACTTGTGTTCTGAAGAGCCAGAAAAATACAACTTTCACTTTGTAGTCACTACAAAATACCCACAAAGTTTCCGAGTATTCAGTTATTGCCTACCATGAATTTTGAGTATTTGTTATTTACCCACAACAACTAGCTGCAATAGAAGTTGAGTCATAATCGACGTATCACAATTTGTCGACGATATCCTTCAGTAATACATTGATGTGCTAAAACAAGGACGGGAAAGGTTTGCACACGTAATGTCTCGCAACAGTGTTTAACATATCTATAAAGCATACTTAAACAACATCGAGTTTTGAGAATAAAGGCAACATGACAAAGAAAGGAATCCAAATTATGCAAAGCATCTTTTATTTAAAGTGGTTTTCGAGTTCCGCTGGACAGAACACCGAAACGTCCTTGTGATAGGCAGCAGGCAAGATAAATGCAGTCCATAAGAGAAGTGATAATCACCCATGACTGCGATGCAGAATATGTGTACTGTTGTTGTCTATCAAGAAGCACTCATGGCCTACAGTACTCCGTGACAGACGCAGGTGAGGAAGGAGAAACTCAGTAGAATAACGTTCATCAGTAGGGTTGCTTACCGTCTCGTATTGTACTGGATTACCCGTATAGTGTGGTTGGAAGAATTATCCCGTATGGATGCAGGTCGGGACATCATATCTCAGACTTCTTTGAAAATAAACTGAATATAAATAAACACATTTCCAGCAATTTACCACTATCGCGGTAACAGGTGCGTTTTCTCTGATGCTCCAACCCAGTGGACACATATAGTTCTAATTGACGACGAGAGGTGGCGTTCGCGAACGAGAGCTTTTGTTGAATTAGAGTTTGCCGAGCTGTGTACACTTATATTCTTCCATTGTGTGTATTGGTGTTATGTGTGATATAGATGATTAAATAATAAATTTAAATCACACTGTATTTCAACTATAGTTGCGACTAAGGATTTGTTATTTTTTTGTGTTCAGTGAAAAGGTTTACTAATAGATAGCTGACTTTTGCTCATTACGCTTTGTATTTTAAACTGTTCTTGTCAATAACAAATTTCTTGTACTGTGTGATTGAGATCAGATGTTGTGTGATAAGTTGTCAAGTGTCCTTTACAGCAAGTCTGAAAAAGTTGGTAAACCTAGTCAGCAGTGACTGAACTTCTTTAGAAGCTCCGTACGGCCACCAAAAGTTGTGTATCGTTAAATGAGAGCTTTGCTGCCTACAAATTGGTTCTTTTCAACGACGTTCGAGTTGTGATCGCGTGTTTCCCATTCGCTCCAGATGTATGGACGCCCAAAGGCAATAGTGAGACTAAACCAGCTGTCATCCATAAAGAGCACTATGCAATAATTACTGATTTTCCAAGATATTGTTTTACAGGTTACAGCAAACGCCGTCTATGATGGGTAGTCCTCAAAATAAAAAACCGCATTGGTCGCCTAGAGAAGAAACCACCTATGTGAGGTCTCCTGCCCTCAGTAAAACACAATATACTCGTCCAATAGTAATTTATGTATGCCTTTCGGTTTCAGCTAATGTCTGCCATCGATATCTACACTGGAGGGCCAAAAAACTGGTATAGGCGTGTATATACAAATAAAGGAGGTATGGCACCAATCAGAGTATCGCGATGCGGTTGGCAGCGCCTATATAAGACAACAAGCGTCTGACAAAGTTGCCAGATCAGTTACTGCTGATACAATGGCCGGTTATCAAGATTTAAGTGAGTTTGAACGTGGTGTTAGAGTCGGCGCACGAGAGATGGGACATAGCATCTCCGAGATAGCGACAAAATTTTGATTTTCGTGTACGACAATTTGACGAGTGTATCGTGAATATCGGGACTCCGGTAAAACCTCAAATCTTCAACATCGCTAAGTACGTAAAAAGATCGTCAACGAACAGGACAAATGACTTATGAGAATCATTAAACGTGACAGACATTTAACACTTTCTCAAATTGGCGCATACTTCAATGCTGGAGCATCAACTAATGCTGGCGTGCGAACTATTCAACGGACCATCATTGATATGGGCTTTCGTAGCCGAAGTCCCACTTGTGGACCGATGTTGACTGCACGACCCAAAGCTTCACGCCTCGCCTGGGCCCGTCAACGCCGCCATTGGACTATTGATTACTGGATACACGTTGCTTGATCTGACGAGTCGAGTTTCGTTTCCAATTTGTATCGGGCGGATGGACGTGTACGGGTATGAAGACATGCTCATGAATACATGGACCCTACATGTCAACAGGGGACTGTACAAGCTGGTGGAGACTCTGTCATGGTATGGGGTGTTTGTAGTTGGCGTGAAATGGGAACCCTGATACGTCTAGATACGACTCTGACAGGTGACAGATACGTAAGCATCCTGTCTGATCACTTGCACCCATTTATGACCATTGTGCATTCCGACGGACGTGGACAACTCCAGCAGGACAACGCGACACCTCACACGTCGAGAGTTGATACCGAGTGGCTCCAGGAACACTCTTCTGACGTTAGACACTTCCATTGGCCACCTAAATCACAAGAAATGAACATTGTTATGCATATCTGGGATGCTTTGCAACATGCTGTTCAGAAGAGATCTCCATTGCCTCGCACTCTTATGGATTTGTGGACTGCCCTGCAGGATTCTTGGTGTGAATTGCCTCCTGCATTCCTTCAGACATTAGTCGAGTCCATGCCACGTCGACTTGCGACATTTCTGCGTGCTCGCGGGGGCCCTACACGATATTTAGCCGGTGTACCAGTTTTTTTGGCTCCTCTTCAGTGTACTTATCTGTACATCAATATACTGTTTTTCCGTCGCTATGGTTAATCGTGGATGACTATTACCAAAGATTCGTATTGGTGTTTCTGTCATTTTAAGTGCTGCTCAAGCTCGTGATAATATGCTGTATTCGATCTCAAAATCCTCGGCCTCTCTAGTCATCCTTCGACCTTCTCAGGATCTCACATTTGTACGACGATGGATAAAGTCGTCCAGATGTGGTCTACCGCTGTGTGTGTTTGCCATTTTAGATATCAGACAGCCACTCCACGCCTTCCAACCCGACGTGCACGAAGCAGTAGCTCCCACTGCAATGCTGAGCGCACATTTCACCCACAGTACATCATGTTGCATACATGCGCATTACCCTACTGTACAGGACATGCACTTTGCAACTTTCTGAGTGGTTTTTTTTAATGTTTTCTGTTAGTTCGATCCACTGTTATGATAATTTATCCATACAATAATAAATTATTACCCTGTTTATTTCCTAGTCCCAAGCAGTTTAGTATAACCATCGTACGAGTCAGTCATACGACAAGAAAAGAGTTTTAATATAACATACGTGCATTCTTGTATGGTAAAGATGACAGATCTTTCTAAGGAGCGATGATCGGGACAATGAAATTCTCGAATATACTCAAAAGTTAAAGTTGTAAAAAAAAAAAAATGGTATGTCACATTATTGACTTAAGACATTCGTCGTCTTAAATGGCTTAACATTATTTTTATTAGTGAAAATTAGAAGTAAATTTATGCAACGGAAGTGTGTTACTTTGAAATAAAATATTTTGTGGAATCGGGGAAATATTTGCTGTTATAGAATCTGCACGTCATAAGTTATACCATAAAATGCAAGTAATGAATAATTAAAGATGGTATTTGCAAGAATAATAATTTGTAAACCTTACAACATATTGTCAGTAGTGCACTTTGAAAAAGTGAAACGGAATAGTAGCGGTGAAACCAATTATTTTGTCTGAGCTGAACTCGCGATTTCTTGTAAATAAAGTTCTATTATTTTATTTTATTTTAAGAGTATTTTAAAACTTTAAATCACGTTATTGCACTTTATGAAACTTATAGTGTTATAAAAATTATAATATTTTAAAATATAAAGCCTCTTTAAAGTTTTTAAAAATAATTTTTTATTTAACTAATTCTACACAAAACTAGAGCAGTATAGCAACTTATGTAAATATTGCTTTTCTATGGCTAATTTATTCGAATGTACCACAAGGTAGGAAATTACAGCAAAGTGGTTATAATACCAAATACTAAAAAACCTCTTAATCTAAGAAATATAAATGTGAAAGAACACAAGATATTTTGACTCGTTAAATCCTCTTTAAATAAATTTAATATTTGTAAAATTCAATGGTTTATTTTGATAAAATTAATGGTATAGTAAAAATATCTGCTTTCTGATATTCTCTTAGAGAGTGCTTAATTTCCCAGTTTAATATACCATTTTTAATAAGTTTTATGAAACACTGATACTTAAGATTAAGGTTAATATCAATGGATAAGTAAGATATTTCTTTATTAAATGATTACAGGTACAAGAGCTCTTGACGAAACTCTGCTTCACTAATGCATTCACTTTCAGTGTGGGATCTGGACATGATTGGTTGACGTCTTGAAGTCCAAGATACTGGAGCTTCGCGGTAATAAATGACATAGCATTTAGAACTTCTTAGAGTATCGATATCACTAGCAAAGTCAGCTTCCGACTATGCTTCGAGTGTTGTTTGCGATGTTTTCTTGAGGAAGGAGTTACCATCTTCACGAGTTACAGTTAGGTAGCGAAAGATTAGCTTTATGTTATCCACAACTCGGTTTGTTGGATTTCGAGTTTTACAGCTTGTATAACCATAATAATATGCAATATAATGACGCATTTTGTTAGAGATATGGGTGTGTGACCCGATTGCTTCTTTATAATGCAATTATACGTAATGTGACAACCACACACTACACACTTTCCTTCAAAGCTCTACTGTAAAAAAGCGATTGTAGCTGGGATATTACAACTTGCAGTACATGTGTGGCCGAGTCCAAGGTTAATATGTACCAAGACGCTTACTCTGTATATATTTGTTCCAAGTAAATGGCACCAGTGCCCTTAATTTGTATTACAACATGTAGTATTACCAAAAGTCTCGAGTTGATTTCAATGGTTTAGCAAAGGCCAAGAGGGTCTACGTCTCAATGTTCCGCTTCGATTAATATATGTTATCCACAATCGATATTTTGAATTGAGCTGAGTCGACGCGAACAATAAATAATATGTTTGTTAACATAAATCTCCTTATATCTTTTGTTGAGCAGAAGAAGATCAAACAATACGACCTAAATAAGTTTTAGACACTTCTGTGAAAAGTGCGATTTGATTCTGGTACATTGCAAGTTCAGAGATAAAAAAATATGATTTAAATGCACACATTAGCATGAGACAATTTCACGTCATGTATTTACTTCCAAGAAAAAGATTTAACCAATAATTGCTCTCATATGGTTGCATTTCAAAGAGTAACACATTTCACCAAATTCTTTTTGTCAAATTATAAAAAAAATAAAAAGTTTATGTGTTTTCTAACAACTACTCTCATCCTATTAAACAATACTTTTTCTGCAGTTCTACGGTCTTCTGTGAATTAAAACAACCACATATTGTTCTGTAACACCGCTTAGTATCTAATTATTTATTAAGTCATGAGAAAAATTAAATTGATTTCCCCTTTGTGTAAAAAAACCCTCAGAGACTCTTCTCCTGAGAATTTTTCTTACATCTATTCGGTAAAAATAAATATTTTCATAGTGCATCATTTGGAGATTGTTGGTATTTTTAAATCTTAGTTTACACATTTATGTCCATTTCACCAGTTAGTAAAAATATTACAAGAGCAACATTTTAAATTTGTTATGACAGCAGTGCTGTAGGGTCAAGCGGTGTTTAGAGAGGAGCGGTATGTCAACATCAAATAGAGCTGCCAAGTGTGGAGAGAGAAATTAGACCAGGAGTCGAAATATATGGCAGCCGGGCAAGAGGGGCGTGGTCGTTCAAGTCCGCGTGACACTGGGAGGACTTTGAGACTTTAAGGTGACGCGTGAAGAGAGACCCTGACGTTTTCCGAGCTGATTGCGTAATGAGTCAAATTGTGGCGTTTATCCACCGAAGAGTGTGGCGCTTTTTTTTTAGGCCTAAGCAGGATATATAGTAAAAAAACATCATGATTTGAGTAAACACTTAAATTAATCAATATAATAGTAATAAATTAGTAATAAATTGCTGAGTAATAAATCAAACAATTATGTAAAACTTTGGAGCGTAGTAAAAATTCTTGTTAATAATGGTTCTGCTTGATAATTGCATCCACCCCATCCTTGGAAATAGAGATACATTAATATGATAGCCATCGGGTAAGACAAGGCTCACCTAAGTCAGTTACACTGGTGGAAGAGTAGTCCATTCGTCCCTGTCGTAGCAAGAGAATTTAGCCAACATCGTAAATTAATTTAATTAAAAATCATTTATTCGTGGCAGCATAGTTTTCTTACTTGTGTAGAATGCTTTTGCATGTACTAAACACGTAACAACGCTGCCATAAACAAGATTGCATGCATTTGAACATAGCAGAAAATATAATAACATATGTGATTAGCATGGCAAAATAAGCAAGCTTTAAAAAAAATCTAGTGCGCTATAAAATTTCTATGAGTACCGAAAAGCGTCAACCAATTTCGTCACAATATAAAAAATTATTCAAAACTACAAACATAGGCTTATCAGATACCAGACACGCGATAGAAAATAATCAATTGGATTCCACAGAAAAATTATATTCTCTTATTGAAAAAGCAGACAAACTAATACAAGACAATCTGAACTAAATTGCAGAAATAGATACTAAATCTACCATATATGTAAGAGGGTTAATTTCTAAAATATAAAGTAAGAGATTATTACTATCTCATGTAGATGTTACTCATCATTTATATGACGATGTAGATTCATTAATTCCTAGATTTAAGTTTTCTAATACAGTCAGTCAAACTTCATTCAGTAATTTACAAACACCATTTCAAGAGTATATTAATAATGAACCATTTAATAATTTACAAAACACCATGTCAGGAGTACAAAACGTAATAGTTGTTACACAAAAATCAGAAAAAATTTATTTATTACCAG
This sequence comes from Clitarchus hookeri, assembly GCA_002778355.1. Taxonomy (NCBI): domain Eukaryota; kingdom Metazoa; phylum Arthropoda; class Insecta; order Phasmatodea; family Phasmatidae; genus Clitarchus; species Clitarchus hookeri. The sequence continues at coordinate 54,417 of NQII01005450.1, read as the reverse complement.
AGGAAACAGGTCAGGATGTAGAGGAAATGTTAGAGCAATATGTCGTTGCCAGTAACATTAATAACTGTGTCGAAAAGGAAAAAAATCGCATACTAAAATTCCATTTAGAGGGAACAGCAAAATGAACGTACGACAATGCTTTTCAAACCAGAACACAGGAACACATCACATGGGCTGACATTGAAAACCGATTACGAAAAGCATTCTTTCCTTTAGATTCCGCAAACAAGTATAAGCACTTGTATACAAAAAGCAGAAAATTGGCGAAAGTTGCCAAACCCACATTGAGGATGCGCTGTTTTACAAAATAAAGTATAATCCCAACATGTCAGAACAGGAAATCGTGGAAATAATATGGAAATATTTGTTACCATCTATTGCGGATAAATTAATAGGCCCTCAGAATGACTCGTTACAAGATACAACTAACAATCTCGACAGAGTTGAGTCAGGGATGTGGAAATATAATGGGACTATTGAAATGACTTCAGCAAACCCTGAAACACAAAATACCAAAACGAAATTGCTAAATCGAAAGAGGAGATTGCCAAATTGGCTGTAGCAACAAATGACCGTAGGTTTTACCAAAGCAGTTATAGGCACAATTACCATTCTCAAAACGCACAGATTATGAAACATTAAACGCCTTTACGACAGAATATGGCATTCCAACATAACACAGAGCCAGTTATTATCATCCAGTAAGAATACACCATTTTTCCGAACAAAAATAAGAACAAATATTCTTCAAACACAAAACATAGGTATGTAAGAGATAGGACAAATAAGGATCGCGTTATGGGGAGAAGTATGACAGTAGGGAAGGTAATGATTGGTGCAACTCCAACGAACCAAGAAATAATCTGGTATAAGCTAGTGCTAAAAATGGATATACAGATTATAGAAAAAAAAAAAAAAAAAAATTTGATACAAGCAATTTTCAACACGGGGCCAATCTAAACTCAAAACTAGACCCGCACACGGAAGTAAGCTTTGTGTCAAAGCTAATGAGCGGAAATTATTGCCACCTACAGACATTCCAGCCTAAAAGGACACAACTTGGTTCATAGTATCCAGAAGGTGAGTAAAACAAACCTTTCTTTGCTTCTATCCCGGGCAACATAGTAAACATTGTCACTTATTTCCGAACCAAGAGTTCGATTTCCAAACAGATATTCCAGGCAGATTCAAACCTTTCAGAAAACGTTTCGGCCATCAGCTGATAAATGTATTCATCAGCAAGGAAGCTAATACCAGGTGTCCCGGAGTCGATACAACACGCATGCGGAACTACCAGACAATGATGAGACGACGCCTATAAAGACGCGGCTGTGTTGGCAAAACACGCGCAGGCGCGACCAGGAACTGGCAGCAGTAGACAATACCACTGGTCAGTTTACAAACTGCACGGCTGTTAAAACATCCACACCGAGAGTCGAGGTCAANCAGGAACTGGCAGCAGTAGACAATGCCACTGGTCAGTTTACAAACTACGTGGCTATTAAAACATCCACACCGAGAGTCGAGGTCAAAATACGCGGCCGGCAGTATTATGCATTGTTAGACACGACATGTAGCCGAAGTTGTATTGCTAGGACAATTATAACAAACTAACAACTTCAGCCTATCGCAGAAAATGTTACGCTTGTAGGAGCTACTGAAGAAATTCAGATCTCTAAATACAAAACAAATATCAAATTAAGTATCTCAAGGCACAATTCCACATGCCTTATTAATATTAGAAAAAATTAAATTCGATATTATTTTATATTTAGACTTCATAAATATTTTTAAATACTAATCCATTACTTCGTTTTAAATAACACGATACTTATAATTATTCATGATACAAATAAATTATTACAGTTGCAATTACACATATCTCTGATAAGAGTATCAACAAGCTTATGGTATTCAATAATGTATCAATAAAATAAAGGCAATGTAGGATGGTACAACTAAAATAATAGCGGGGAAAATAAAAAAAAATTCTGAGAAAATATGAGAAAAGCAGTTAATAAATTTACTTAACGAATAAGAAGATTGATTTGCTAATAGTATACAAGAACTTACAGAAGTAAAAATTATGAAGTTAATACTATCTTGTAACAATCAAGCCAAACCATACAAGACTGCATAGAATCAGCCCAAAAATTAGGAACAGTACTAGAAGAAACTGGTGAGATGAAAAAGAAGGAATAATTTCAGAATCGTATTCCGATTATGCAGCACCTAGCCTTGTAATAAAGTATCAAGAAAATACTGATAACTGATGAGTCTGCTTTCCTCTACATGGGTGCAAATAAATGTAAGTAAATTTCTTGAACTCTTAGATTTAGGTACGCATTGACGTCTCATTGAACGCAATATCATTAGAGATGAAACCAGAAACATGTGAAACATTACAAAGACAATTAAAATACACGAGTGACTTATCTGGGATTCGAATTCAGAAAAACTCGTAAAATTAGGCTAGATTGCAATAGACTGCATCACGGATGTAGTATTCGGAGCATAAATTACTGATATAATAAGTTTAATTTTTTGAATGATAGGGTTTACTAACCTAAAATATTAACTTTGCAATCATTTTTAAATCAGCGTCTCAACCACTTATAACACATAGGTTTACATGGCATACCATAACGCTACTTGGTGAAAAATTGGAAAAAAAATTGGTTTATAGGTCTCTGAGATATGGCATAAAATCCTTATTATCTCAAATGGGGCTATCATAGGAAAATGCCTACAAATAGGCAATATACACGATGTTTGTAATTGATAATGTCTGCATAAAAAGTTTGATTTAAATTGTTAAATAGATGCACCAAACATATAAAAAATTTTATATGACTGCAATTTTTATTACTATTGCCTGACCCCATTAAAGTCAATTATCTATACTTGGTCTTATATAGGTATATACAATTTTGTGGAAATTAGAAGCATTATTCCGCAACTATGACAAAAAGGTTCAGTTTACTCATCTGACACTAATTTGCAAAACAATCCGGCAAAGTATGATATTTGTATTAATATCGGTTGATTGGTCATCGAGGTATGGCATAAAACCTCGACTGGTCATGTGAGAATCTTCACAAATGGAGAGAAAAAACTTTATATATTAGCACATGGGATTATATGAACTACTAGATGCAATTTTACAAGTTGAATTTAAATATATTACATAGTTTCGTAGATATAGCACCCTAAGTTAAAATCTTCGTATATGCACAATTATGAAATAAAAACTTACATACATTACACATATAAATAATAAAGCACACCACAGTACAAGTTCTTTGCCAAAGTTGAAAGAAAACGTTTAATATTTTCCCGATATACAGCTTATGGGGGGATATCTTGCAAAATGGCTGAGAGATTAGGCGTTGCATAGATAATTATGATGGATACAACTGACAATTTCAGCAGGCAAAGTTAAGTAAAAATTATTTTTCAGTTTCGTAGATAAAAGTTCACAACTAAAATGTTGATATGGCTGGCATTTTGAAAATATGAATTTCTGACCCACTAAAAATTTATTAGTTTACATCACTTGCTTAGCTTCTAATTGTTTGCCAAATATGTTAGAATTCGGTTGTTTTATCGTAAATTACATAATTTCAATTTGTCTAATAATACTATTTTACAAAAAGGAGGATAAAAGAGATTTTGTGTGTACAAATTTGTTTGTTGTAATATTTATACCTATCATACAAAGTTTCTTTGGAATTAATTGCATATTTTCGACGATATAAAATACAAAACATAAATAGCTATATTGCCGTCATTTTGAAAATAAGTGTGTTAAATACCTAAACATATCAGTCAACATTTAACCTATCGCAGAACTTCTTGTTTGCCATATTTGATAGCCATCGGTAGAAATATTTTACAACATGGAGGATAAAAAAGGCTCCACGAAGACCTATACGAGGTTCGTTATGTATAATCCGAGCATAGAAAGTTATGTTGGAATCGATTATACGTTTTCGAAGATATAGCATATTATGCTAGAACACCTTAATGTGCAACATTTTGAAAATAATTTTCTGACGTACTTGAAACAGATTTGCACCTATAAACTATGGCAGTACAAATTGATTACCACATTCCCGAGAAATTAAACAAAATTTGATTAATTCATGTAGCACTATCTTAAAAAATGGTGGACGAAAATTTCTTTTGGTTTATTTCATACTTGTAATAGATACTGTTAGCCTAAAATGTATTGTTGAAATTGTTCAATGTTTATTCTAGTTATACCAAATATATCTGAAATATTGAAATAGCCATAATTTTTAAAATATGCTCATCATAAGGTTTAAGCACTCATATTTACTTGACCTATCATAGTATTTCTTACGTAACAAATTTGGCTAAAATTGGTTACGTAAATTTCAAGATATAACATAAAACCACATTTTTCGTTTAGCGCTATTTTCCAAAATGGCTGACAAAAGTTGTTGTTGATTGGATAATATTACGCTAGTGGTAGATACCAACAATGCACAACATGTGGCTAAAATTTGGCAAAACGTAATAGTATTAATACCAAATAACCCCAAAATATATAAGAGTAGATGCCATTTTGAAAGAAGCGGTTAATTCAATTCAATTACTGAAATTTTTGTTTGGCCAATCACAGTCTTACTTACATGACAAATTTGGCAAAAACTGGTTTAGAAGTTTTCGAGATATAACATAACAGATTTTTTTTTTTTGTATCTTCCAAAATGGAAGAGCAACAACCATATTCACCTCCGAATCGAAGCTTACAGCTTGCACTGTCAGCATACAAACTTTAGTTACAATCGGTCGAATGGTTTCCGCGATATGACTTATAACCTTTAATTTTAAAATGGCCGGTATTTAGAAAGCAAGGGCCCGGCAAGTTTGAAAACCATAAAAGTCAGGTGTCCGTACTGTATATCTACCGAATTTGGTGAAATTCGGTTACATTTGGTTACTTTTTAGGGACATATACACACTCCCTTACACACAATTAAATGCACACTTTTAATAAATTAAGCTAAAAACAAGTGGCAATGAGATTCCTTACAGATTTACGTCTACTTGAAAAACTCTTACGAAAAATTCAATATCCACTTCCCGGAATAGAAGATATTTTGAACGCAGTAAAAAATGAAAAATATATTATGTCCATGGATTTATTTTCCGTGTTCTATACAACCCTGGTCAGAAAGCAGTGCACACATAAATTAACATTCACCATGGATGGGGTAGGTATTTATCAATACACATGTATGCCTATTGAGCTATGCACTTCGCAACAATATTTTCAGCAATTTATATATATATTTCTAGTACTACTCAGATTGAATACAGGTATTGGGTACATTGAATATATATTTATTTTAGGTAATTAATTTTGAAAATAAATTGCGAATATAAGCAAAATTTTCAACATATTACGTCAATTTAATATAAGATAAACGCAAAGAAAATTTTTTCGCAACATGAAGAAAATAAAATTATAGGACATAACATAACTCCGGAAATTATAGTTAGTAACCCAGAAAAAATCGAAGCTAAACAGCAAATAAAACCACCAGCTTACTTTAATATTTAAGAAAACATTCTAGGTAAGACGACCTACTTAAGGAGATATATTCCTAACTATGGTTCTAAAACAGAACAACTGGTGTAGCTAATGAAAAATTATACACAATATACATTGGGAGATACACAACAAAAAGCATTTTTTAACTAATAATAAGGGATTCAGAATGGGCCGACTTAAGGGCGTTTTGATGACGATAGAGCAACAATGTTAGCTTGTGAAGCGTCTCAAACTGCAAACGGGTCAGTTTTAATGCAAAAAGTAAGATAATAATCAAGGACATTTCATCTAGAAAACGTTCCATGAATTAAACTCGTTGGCCAACCACAGAATAAGAGTAAGGTGCTATCAAACACTTCTGTAATTATTTCAGGTAATACTTACACGCGAGAAATTAACAATTGAAACGTATAAAACGTATCATTCTAGTTCTCGGTACTTAAAAAACCTGGCCGAACACTGTATTAGGTCACATCAGAAAGCAATCTCAGTAGTTGTATATGACTTCATACCAGGAATAGTGAAACGGAAATGAAACACATTAGCAGAGGTACTTGTAGAATTCCAACAGCTGGCTAAGCAAAATTAGAGAAGATAGAGTCAACGATATAAATTATAACATTAAGGAGGGATTTAGAAACAGCAACAATTGGTATAAGGCACTAGCGTCATCGTAATGTTATAGTAGCGAAATTACATTGAAATAAAGAGCACTATTGCAATGTATATCTATAACAACTAATTGTACGCTAAGAAAAAATTTCCCTTCCAGGAAAGACTTTTGCAAAACCAATGTCATTAATCTCTTTCCGTTTCCCCCTTATTTCTCTCACAAACTACTGTAATTGGTCGTAATTGTATATGAACCAATAGAGAAAAGAATATTTCGAGCGGTGGATCCTTGAATATAATGTCACTTAGATAAAATATCCGCTATCTTGAATAAACCTTCCATAAATAGTGTCATCTGCTGTCCCTGAGGCCGCATTTCCCACGTATTTCTGCACAAACAAATAAGTTATACTTTATTGGTTGCTCCTACAGCGAGTTTTTGACTGTGAGAAGCGGCCAATTTAAACTCCCAATAGTGTATGTGTATAACTCATTGAATTCTTGTTCTGCGCCTATATTGTCTTTCCTCACGATGCCACTAAAATAAACGGCATTAATTACTATGGTTTTATTTTCGCTCAGAAGTGAAAATAATGCAAATAACCATAAACATTAATGTTTTTATTTAAAAAATTTGCATTATTAAATAGAGGATTGGGGATGGAGAATTAAATTTCTTTGTATCTACACTAAAACTACGGTGTTTAAAGTCGCGGTAATCCAAAAGATACACGTGTTCTGTATATCCTCATCTTCACTCCATCCTTTCTCTACGGCCACCTCATATCACGGTGCTTTCAGGATGCCCAGGAAAAAAAACTGATTTATCCTCCACACAAATAAGTGGGTATTCAACATGACACATTTCTCTGACAAATACATAATTTTTTAACAACAGAACTGATTGTCATTGATGACAAAACCGCCCTCATTTTTCAATCGCAAAAAAAAATATATAATAAAAGTCACTAAAATAATTTTGTAATTTCCACAACATAAATTTTTGCAGGTTGTATTTTAAGAATATACTTCACAATAATTTCATATAGGTATAATTTTTCCAGTACCAGCTTTGAACTCACTTCTATTTACCACCAGTTTTATCATTGAATAAATATTAACTGTTTAATTATTTAAATTGTTTGCAGACACAGGCGTCAGGAGACAATCTATGTTTTGCTACATCCCTTGCTCGTATAATAAATACTATTTGTGTTGAGAACGCGCATTTCTCTGACCAACATGGGGACCGTGGTGGTGTAGTGGTTAAACTACTCGCTTCCCACAAAGGCGAATCGGGTTCGATTCCCGGGCTTTCGCATATGGAAATCGTGCCAGACGATGCCACTGGTCGGAGGGCTTTCTCAGGGATATCCCGTATTCCCCGCCCTTGCACTCCGGCGCTCCTCCATACTTCGTTTCACCCCCATCGGCTCTCAAGATCTCGATGTTAAGATCCGCCCAAATCTCTTCGCTCACTCGCTCTGGAGTGCGCACACAGACTCTGAGCAGCACGGTCCGTTTCTTTGAGTGTTTATTTCTCCTCGTTTCGCGGTCGCCGGTAAGGGTCAAGTTCGCTTGGCACCGCATTGCAGCCACCCCACGTCGCGGTCCACTTGGCACGCGGGCCGTTAAAGTCGGCGACAAACCATTAAACTGTGCCGAATGACACTTTGTAGCTACTCACGCCGGCCGTTACAAGAGAGGCAGGCCGGGACCCGGGCATATTTACGACGCGATATCTCACCTAGAATTACTTTCGTGGAATCCTTTCCTGAGGGGAGGGGGGTCGAACAGGAGGAACGCCGTGAAATAATGCAAAATTTTGGCAAAAGCTTTTAGACCGGCTCTGANAGGGTCAAGTTCGCTTGGCACCGCAGTGCAGCCACTCCACGTCGCGGTCCACTTGGTGCGCGGGGCCGTTAAAGTCAGCGACAAACCATTAAACTGTACCAAATGACACTTTGTAGCTACGCACGCCGGCCGTTACAAGAGAGGCAGACCGGGGCCCGGGCATATTTACGACGCGATATCTCACCTGGAATTACTTTCGTGGAATCCTTTGCGTTGGGGAGGGAGGTCGAACAGGAGGAACGCCGTGAAATAATGCAAAATTTTGGCAAAAGCTTTTAGACCGGCTCTGAAATTTATATTTGGTGTCCAGCCGTTTCAAGTAATGGCAGCATCGCTGTTTACCATTCTGAATGCCACAATCATGGTCGTTATTTCTGACGGTTAGTGCACTGGAATAGAACATAGCTTTCCCCCGACAGAAGCAGAGAATAACTAAATGGAACGAGGCTGGGGTTAAGGCTCTACTTCAACTCTTAAGTAGAAATTCTTCGTTTTAGTGTCGTAATTTGAGTTAATAGGTATTGAGAATTTCTGACTATAGTTTGTTCGCAGTTTTTTTACATGTTTTGAATCAAACCTTTAAAAAATCAACCTACATATTATGTGTTTGGTTGTTTCCTAAATACGTAATTTATCGCAAATATTTTATACCTCTATTACTTTATTTTTGGTTAGATTGAACTTTTACTTATATTTTATCTATAAATTACAATATTACATTTATAATCAATATGAATAAAAACAGCCAGAAAACATGCGTGTTGGTAATGTCTAGTAAAAAATAGTTCTCATTCAAAATATTACTACACTAAGTGCACACTATTGCGGTGTGTTGTTCTTTTGGTGTAATTCTCTAAGTGGAGGAATACCCTGCAAGTAGAACTTTAGCAAGGCATTAGAAAAGTGTGAATGGACTGTATACAAAATATACGTTTCACAAGCTGTTTAATATTTTGTGTCTGCATTTCCATACATTTCATTTGGTAGTTGTTAAAAGGCAGGAAAATATTGATATTTTGAAGTTTATAATATGATATTCATAGCGAAAATTNTTCATTTGGTAGTTGTTAAAAGGCAGGAAAATATTGATATTTTGAAGTTTATAATATGATATTCATAGCGAAAATTCAAGTTGGTAGTTCTAATTTCATGTCTGTACTGCAGAGTACGGCAAAATNATTACAATATTTCATTTATAATCAATATGAATAAAAACAGCCAGAAAACATGCGTGTTGGTAATGTCTAGTAAAAATAGTTCTCATGCGAAATATTACTACACTAAGTGCACACGATTGCGGTGTGTCGTTCTTTTGGTGTAATTCTCTAAGCGGAGGAATACCCTGAAAGTAGAACTTTTGCAAGGCATTAGAAAAGTGAGAAGTAACCGTGAATGGACTATATACAAAATATACGTTTCACAAGCTGTTTAATATTTTGTGTCTGCATTTCCATACATTTTATTTGGTAGTTGTAAAAAGGCAGGAAAATATTGATATTTTGAAGTTGATAATATGATATTCATAGCGAAAATTCAAGTTGGTAGTTCTAATTTCATGTCTGTACTGCAGAGTACGGCAAAATNGATAATATGATATTCATAGCGAAAATTCAAGTTGGTAGTTCTAATTTCATGTCTGTACTGCAGAGTACGGCAAAATAGCTAAACTTCTACAGTAGCATTTCTTTAAATTTTGCCTCATGAAAACTTAAATCAGCAGGAACTTCAAGAATGCGATTTGGTGGGTGACGTCGAGCGTTCAGGACTGTAGAAAGGTCTCGCGTGTGTGAATTTCCGAAGTACAAAATCAGGAACTGATGTGAATTTCTTAGTATATTTCTATCAAGTCTATAAGTCTGACTGAAATAATTCAAACAGTGTATAGATTCTGAACTAACAATTGTTGAAGTTTTTTGAATAATGACGTATAAAAACTACAAAATTAGAAAATATGCAAATATAATTGTTTTTAATTGTATTGAATTTAGAGTGTAGGATTTCATAATAAAAAAACTAAAAAAAGGAACAGCTTTATTAAATTTAACTAAATTTCATTTTCTTGAAAGCTCCTGTTAGTAAAGTAACATAAATTATTTTTAATCAATTTAATTACAGTTGCAGGTCAAAAATGTGCACATATTTAAATATTTTCAGAAATTTTAGAAAAGTAAGAATGCTCTTCTGAGGTATCTTAGATATTTTGAAGCAGCTCATGACAATTTCTCAAACTAAAATTAATTTATTTCTCTCAAACAGCCAGTTTTTATTATTTGTGTGTTGCGAAAATGGAACTAAGAATCCTGTTATTTGTTTGAAGAAAATTGCAACATTGTCAACAAACTGAGTAGTGTTTAGCAAAAATTAAATGCAATTAATTTGTTGTTACCGCACTGGAGGGAACAGCANTTGAAAGCTCCTGTTAGTAAAGTAACATAAATTATTTTTAATCAATTTAATTACAGTTGCAGGTCAAAAATGTGCAAATATTTAAATATTTTCAGAAATTTTAGAAAAGTAAGAATGATCTTCTGAGGTATCTTAGATATTTTGAAGCAGCTCATGACAATTTCTCAAACTAAAATTAATTTATTTCTCTCAAACAGCCAGTTTTTATTATTTGTGTGTTGCGAAAATGGAAAATTCTCATTTTGAAACCTAACTGTGTAAAAAAGAACTAAGAATCCTGTTATTTGTTTGANAAAATGGAAAATTCTCATTTTGAAACCTAACTGTGTAAAAAAGAACTAAGAATCCTGTTATTTGTTTGAGGAAAATTGCAACAGTGTCAACAAACTGAGTAGTGTTTAGCAAAAATTAAATGCAATTAATTTGTTGTTACCGCACTGGAGGGAACAGCATNTGTCAACAAACTGAGTAGTGTTTAGCAAAAATTAAATGCAATTAATTTGTTGTTACCGCACTGGAGGGAACAGCATGCAGTTCTTGGTCATCGTAAAGAGTGCATGAGGTGAGACGACTGGACAGTAGAGTTGGTTAGCATAATAATGTGGCAAATTGGTAAGAAAGCACCAAATTTGGAACACATCTATAAACCCTCACTCGTCGGATATCACGCCTTCTCGTTTATTCACACGACAAACACCTCGTCCGCCGTCACCTCGTAATCTCCCGTCGTCTTCTGTCCTCTTCACCGATGTCTCTCGCTGCACAACGCGTCGCTCGATTACTACACTCAGCCAATTTGCTTCTACAGAAAGACTGCCGACCCTTGGAACGCTGCAATATTTATAGGGTTGTAGGTCATCGCCCAGAATTTTCCCTAAATGTCGCGTTGCGTCGCGTTGCGCCGAGGGTTCTAGTGCGCAGAATATTCTTGCGTATTCTCTATACTCGTCGGCTTCTCCAGTAGGAAGTAGAAAGGCCTTGCAATTGTTATTTTAAATTAATAGTAAATATACGGTTTTCTTTCTTAATGCCCATTTAAGTACGAGCTGGTGTATTAGTAACACCTATACGTTCCTAAAGGTTTCACGTTTTTACTTGACTGACACACAAATAGTTAGTCCCATAGCAATATCAATTTTACATTTATTAGAAGCCCACAAAATTAAGGAGAAAACAAGATCCTTAGCAGAGCAATCAAATGTGATCAGTTTAGCGTGAACAGCCTATGAATAAGAATAGTGTCTTATTATAAATTAATATTTTTCATTGTAGTCCATTCATGGTTGCCTCCGACATATCTGAAGCCTTCCCAAAGTCCTACTTCCAGGCTGTTCCTTCGCCTTATGCAAAGAAAGCGACATAGCTATGTCTATCAAATTATACCAAAGAGGCATTGCACCGCATTCGTGCGCACTCAGTTTAATAATATTTCGCATAATAACAATTTCTTACCAGGTACTACCAACAAACCGGTTTTCTCAATATTATTATTATTCATATCAATTTTACACAAAATATTATAAAAAGATAAAATATAATTATAAGTTTGCTTTGACCAAAAATAACGTGCTTTTATGTTAGACAAGTACAGAACGTTTATGATACATGAGACACTTATGAAATAACCAATTACGTCACACATAGGGTGATTTTAGAAAGGTGTAATTTAATAAAGTGTGAAAATACCGTTTTTTTGTACTCTAAATGAACTTATAGTTTTTATTGACAGCCGCGAAATGCGTCAGTACACTGCTACTGACGGAATTTTCTTTGCGATGTTAGACTCTGGCAGTCATGGTCACGATTCACGTCATGGCTACCTTCCAAAGTACCCCTTCATCATAACTATACTAAACAGAGAAAGAAGGAGACGGTAACGACGCTGTCAAAACCTACTTTTAATTATGGTTTATTCTACTCAGGTTGAGAAGCTCAATGTTTTTAGTTTGGCAACGAAATATTTTTACCACTAGATAAGCGGTAGTGTCGCATGTGTACCGGATGTTCTCTATTTTCTGCGCTAAATATCAAAATAATTGCNGAGAAAGAAGGAGACGGTAACGACGCTGTCAAAACCTACTTTTAATTATGGTTTATTCTACTCAGGTTGAGAAGCTCAATGTTTTTAGTTTGGCAACGAAATATTTTCNAGCTCAATGTTTTTAGTTTGGCAACGAAATATTTTCACCACTAGATAAGCGGTAGTGTCGCATGTGTACCGGATGTTCTCTATTTTCTGCGCTAAATATCAAAATAATTGCAATAATCACAAATCAAATATAAAATAGCTACGTAACTAACTAAAATTTTTCTTTTTTATGATTCAAGTAGCTTAAAATTTTATTTAAAAGTGACCTCTTTGTTACACTGCGCACCTAGTGGTGAAAATTTTCACGATGCCAAACTCTCCCATAAAAAAACTCGTTCCGTTCCTAACCTCAGAAGAATTAACATTATTTTAATACAACGTGAGGTCATGGAACTGCTATCTCTCTCTCTCTCTCTCTCTCTCTCTCTCTCTCTCTCTCTGTCATGACCAACTTTGCCAGGCGCATGCTAGGTGTATGTGTCCATTAAAAATAATATGCAGGTAAGGTCTGTGACATTTTTCAAATGCTGATTTCAAAAGTGCTCAATTAATCATGAACAACCTTCACAAAATTTTTAAAGTGGAAGGACTCACAACAGGCAGAAAGCAGAATCCATGAAGGGCCTCCTAAGAATTCAGTAGAGTGAGAATCACGTATGTACACAATTTATAGAAGGGTTCACCGCAAACGCATCTAAACCTGTATTAGTTGCAATGCACACTTTATCCACTCGAAGGTGGCATCAGGCAGTGCCAAAACAAAATAAAGGCAGATAACAACCCTGAAGGTATTTAACGAATTACAATGTAATTTACGGTGAGCGCGGCCGGTCGGTGCGGCCGGCGCGGTGAGGGGAGAGGTAACTGCGCGCGCAGCCTGCCACAGTCTGATGCCGTGATAAAAACATAAGTCTCCGTATGATCAGTTGGGCGTTGGCCAATGCGCGCCCAATATTTTCGTAATAGTTTGTACACAGCCGGGTCGTTAGTAATATCAGCTGCCACCAGCTGAGCTGTGCCGGCATCCATGGAGGCGAGCCGCTGGCACTTGGGGCGCTCGCAGTTAGATATTATCTTAACCAATATTTTCAAATAATTATCTGTGAGAACTGTGACTGTGACAAATAAATATCTGCGAATTTTAACTGCGATATTATCACTCCGATTAAAAAAAACGCAAAAACAGTATGAGTATAAAATAATACCCCTACTTTGAAGGTCTATAATATCAAAACCAAACAGCCCATAACCTTGATTTAACAATCAAATGAACCGTGGAACCATGAAGTTTGTTTACCATACATTCATAAATGTTCAATGTGACCAACAAAAGTGGCTCGAATGACATCTACGCGATAATCAAACTCGTTCCATGATCTTGTCAGCATGTTCGGTGTTACGGATTATATGGTGNCAAACTCGTTCCATGCTCTTATCAGCATGTCCGGTGTTACGGATTAGATGGCGTTCGTAACTCTCGGTTGGAGGTGGTGAGGGGATAGCGAGCTCGCATTCGACACGTCAATGTGAAGGGGACGGTCTGATGTTTCATTTATGTGCCGAGAGATGACACTGGGAGCGTCTGTCGTTGCACTATGAGTAGAGACCCGAAAAATTCGCAAATTCATTTTGGGACAAGCTAGAATTCGAAACACGTGTGTTAATAAAACTTCAGCCATTTCTCCGCCCGGTGTTTGACACCTCCTGGAGAAGGCTGGCCCAATCGTCACCTTCTAGTGTGATAGCAGACAACCAATGTGCAGTCGCTATCGGCATATTTGAACATAAGACTGGAGAGTCTAGTCTGCGGGTCATTGAACTCGCGAAATTTTCTGGTCTCTTACTATGAGCGCATGTTGTGTGTTAGTTCGCATCACGATGGCGATGGAACATCAAGGCGTTCTGTGTTATTCAGATTGCTAAATGTGAATCGGTTACGACTGTTCAACGTGAATTCCGTCGCAAATATGGACGTCGTCCTCCCGATAGGTGGAGTATCGTACGTTGGTTTCGTCAGTTCCGTGACACAGGATGCCTTTGCAAAGGCAAAAGTTCCAGGCGGCCGCGTGTGTCCGAAGAGAATGTTAAACGGATTAAACAAGCGTTAGTTCGCTGTCCGAGAAAATCAACTCAACAAGCAAGCCGGGAAATGCAAATCCCTCAACCGACGGTATATTGTTGCGAAAGCGATTGCTGTACAAACCATACAAGTTACAGCTTGTACAGGCTATACCGAAAGGGATAAAGAACTGAGATGTGATTTCTGGGCGTTCTTTCTTGCCATAAACTAGGTAGACGGTGCCTCCATGTCCAATCTGGTTTTTAGTGATGAAGCGACGTTCCATACAAATGGTAAGGTGAACCGGCACAACGTGCGGATATGGGGTCAGGAGCCTCGACATGAAACCAACGAACACGAGCGCGCTTCCCCCACAGTGAACGTGTTTTGAGCTGTATCCAAAGACACGGTTTTCGGCGCTTTCTTTTTTCACGAGCCTACTGTTACTGGAATCCCTTATTTGGACATGCTTTCAGAGTGGTTGTTTCCTCAGTTAGAAGAGGCGGTGGGGAAATTCATTTTCCAGCAGGATGGTGCGCCACCCTATTGGTACCTAGCTGTTCGCNTTGGCACCTAGCTGTTCGCGGATACCTGAATGAGACGTTGCCGCAACGCTGGATTGGTCGAGGAGCAGCTGATGACCAGGCCCTTCATCACTTGCCGCCAAGAAGCCCGGATCTTAGCCCGTGCGATTTTTTTCAATGGGGTTACATAAAAGATTAAGTGTTTCGTCCACCATTGCGGCTAACATTGACGACCTCAAAACGAGAATGACGGACCCCATCCAAACCATAACACCAGACATGCTGACAAGAGTGTGGAAAGAGTTTGATTATCAAGTAGATGTTGTTTGGGCTGCTCATGGTGGTCACATTGAACATTTATGAATGTATGGAAAACAAACTTCACGGTTCCACGGTTGTAAGTTGTTTGGTTTTGATATTATAGATATTCAAATTTGGGGTATTCTGTTATACTTACTCTGTACATCGCATATGTCTAAACAGCTATAACACTATTGATTTGAAAACATTAGTATTAAAGTGTGAATATACAACAAATGTACCTTGGAAAGTATAATATTGTGATGACTTTTTGTCCCTATAATGAATTTTTTTTGGCTTTGCGTGGTAGGCCTATTGTTTCTTCAGTGACCGAGAAATGGGACAAATTATATTTAGCCCAGAACATTAAAACTGGGATTTTATAAAGTAATTAGGATTTCTTTGTTTATTTTCCTTAGACACAAAAAATAACAAACAAGTGCATACAAAACAAAACATTGTACATCGTATTCTACTGCAATGGTTTTTTCTGTATAACAAAATGGTGGGGTAGAGCAAATATAATAAAAAAGAAAATTGAAGCAATTCACGTTAAGAGATTTATAAAACTTTTAAACAGAAGCTATGATTATTCAATATGTATTTTACTTAAAAGTACGAAGTCGCCGTCTGTTAATTAACACGCAAACTCTAGTTGAAAGCTGAGCTTGTCGTGACGCTGTGACACGTGAAAGGAAAATGAAATGAACTATGACAGGCGAAGCAAGTATCGCGAACCTGTGAACGTGTGTCCATAGACTAAAGATGAGGTAGACCGATCTCGCTCGCTGCGCACAACTTATCTTCTTGTCCCAACATTAAACTACTTTACTGCCAATACGACTAGCAAAAACGGCGTGGTTTGGATTTGAGGTTATAACACTGTTTAGTAAACAAGTGCTTTGAGTTTTTTGTATACTTCCTGTAACCAACTTGGAATGCAGTTCGATTACATTGAAAATGGTGGAAGTACTTTGTTCATATGAAAGTGCCTGTCTTTTGAAAATTAAGATATAAACAAAAACGTTCATCACTGTTGACCATGTGACTTTGACAATTGTGTTCTTTTGGGGTAGCTCAATGTTGGGTAGATACCAGTTATGTAAGGAGGAAACGGATATATGTTAAGAGGTGATAGTATGGACTATTCTGAAGAGAAAACCTCAACAAACATAAGGTCTATTCGCAAAGGTGTCTGACTATGTGAAACTAAGAGGAATCGGAACGGTACATGTGATAGTAAATGAACAGATCGTTACGTGTTGGGGTTTTATTGTGTAAATTTCCTTTACAACAAATGTTCACAAATGCCACGCCCAACTTCTATGCATTTTGCAGCTCGTGTAGTCAGATGCTATATTGCTAATCGGAGCTGGAACCCCACAAACAATAATCTAGCTCAAGTTATGTGCACATTCAAATGGCCAACATGGCAAACGCCGTGAGTGTCACATAGCTGTATCTCGGACACCATTGCGAATAGAGCATAATTTTTTCAGTTGATGTTTTCTCTTAAGAATGGTCCATTCTATCACCTCTTATTTTACCGCATTTCCGTTTCCCCCTGAAACACCTGGTTGGCAGAAGACGAATAAGCGGTCCACCTCATTTTTAGTATATGCGTGGGCCCAGTATGTGACTTGTAACAGTCACAGATTCTTCAATGACTGTCATAGATATATCATGTGCAAGGGAATATCTGGGACAGAGTAGCAGGCTGCGATTTATCGGCCATCTCTACTCGTAGTACGGATGAGAGGATACTGGCGCCAATCGGAGCCAGCTGTCCTACCCAAGGGACAGACCTATCGCTCCGGCCACCCCGACGGTGGTCAGAGATCCAGCGGATTGAAACGGAGAAGGAAACTAAAGAGCCCCGAGAAAACCTCCACGCCATGGCAGTGTCCGTCACAATCTCCACATGGGAGAATTTCCCGTCTGCCGGAAACAAACTGAGCCAACCACGAGTCAAATTTATACGGTTAATCGTAGAAATACGAAGTTACGCAATGTCATGTAATATTAAATCGCTGTGCATAAGTAATAGCATAAGTTCTTGAAGCTCTGAAAAATTTAGTGTGTTTTTGTTTTGGAGTTAAAAAAAACGCACCAAGTAACCAATGTCGCGCAATATGGCATACGTGGCAGGTCTGGCTCGAGTGTTACCGTACGCATCGAAAAAAGGGCAATCTTTTATAAATTACACAGAAAATAAATATGATTATTTATTGCTAAACGTTAAGAGTTCGTTTTATCACAAATGCATGTCTAATATAAATATTGATTTAAAAATGTTCTGGGGTAGTGATTTTGACAGCTGATTTGTCATAACCCCTGTGTCAATGGTCGGTAAAACAAACCAGTACTTAGAGTACCGGTCAAATGCTTATGAACACCAGCTAAGTTGAAAAACAATTAATTTAAAATCTGGGTCAAATGATAATTTGACAAAAAAAAATTTTCACGCAGCATATTCCCTTATAGTATTAAAATATACTCATTTATATTTATGATCCCATCCTGCTCTCGGTGACGCAACTTCTCAGTAACATCACCTTACGGCTGATTTTGTTTACTTTATTAGTTACACATGTTTTACTTACATTAAACTAATGTGTTATCTCTGTACGTGATATANCCAGTTTTATCAAACAACTTTATAACTTCCTTGTTGTTACTATGCACCACAAAAAAAAAATTAAGCTCAAACGAAAAACCGCTTCGATGGGGAGGAAGGGGTGGCAAACACACTGCCTAAGGCGACGTTATGTTAAAATTCTTTCTTACAAAAATAATTAGCAAACTTTGTACTTCATACGAAACGTGACAACACACACTTGGCACGTATATTCTGTTACAAGATTTAAATGGGCAAGAAACTATTTGATGGACGTGGTAAATTACTTAATAGCCCACTATGTTAATTTAAAAAATTCATTAAATTTAGTTTCTCATCAAATTTGTGAACAACATAACGTCCAGGAACTTCGTTTCTCTCACACAAAATTGCCTAAATTACACTACATTTCTTTTTGAAAAATCATTCTTGCCTGCAATATGGTTTGCCAGATTCCTCTTTGCAAAACTTACATGTACGATTTACTCCTATCTCTCTCTCTTTGATGAACAGTTGGCCACATTACCAGCGTAACAGGACCCACAGAACCGATTGTTCCGTGAGACATGTATTTAAATGTAGGACATGTTCTATATCCTGGTCTTGAATGAGATCTTCCTTGATCAAGAAATTCTCTGTCGAAATGTGGTAATTGTTTGGCATCTTGACCTGTTTGTCCGAGCAGCTGGATATGTCACCAATGAACCCGCTGTCGACGAATCGTTAAGGACACATATAAAAATCTAGTCTCTTATTTTGTAACTTCTCATTATCAATCCAAATAGCAGAGAGCGTCATGAAGAAAAGGATTAATGCAAATGCGTGACAAGTTTGCCTAAAGTATTTAATGTATTTTCTGCTGACGAGATACACTGCTGGCCATTAGAATTGCAACGCCCAGAGGGACGCGACTGAAGGATCTCACATTGGGTGAATGCATAGAACAGGGTAGGACAATGACGTGATTAGTTGTTCAACCCAGTGGCGCTGCACGTGCGCTCATGGCGACACAGATAAGTGTATATAAGTGGAGGCCGAAGAGCCGCTGAGAGGTAGTCACATCATGTTTCCCCACCGTTAGTGTGCACAGACGGAGGCAGTATGCCGCGCCCAACAACGCGAAAATCATACGAACAAGTTTCCGCCTTTGACCGTGGGAAAATGGTATCCTATAGGGATTGTAGATTAATCTAGCCCGAAATTGGTTCTCGCATTGGAATAAATGTAACCACAGTGAAGCAGATATTATATCAGTAGGTCAAGGAGGGACGGGCTGAGCGACATACAGGAAGCCAGCGGCCCCATCGCACCAACAAGCTCGAGGGCAGACATCTGGTGCTCATGACAATTACAGACAATACAGCCACATCCAACACCCTCGCTCAGTAGTTCAGTCATATGGCATATCAATCTGTTACCTTACGCACAGCATCTTGTCCAGGCACCCATTACTGTGGATCCAAGATGCAACTGACTACTCACCACAGGAATCTCCAGCTGCAACGGTGCGTGCAATGTCGGGCCTAGAGGGACGAATGGCTTGCCATCGTCTGCGACAGATCCCGCTTCTGATTGTAGCACCACAATGATCGCATCCGTGTCTGGTGGCATCGTAATGCACACCTAGCCGAATCCGGCATTATGCACCATTATAGTGGCCCACCGCCTGAAGTTACGGTTTGGGATGTTAGCGGATTCCAGCTCAGCTCTCTTCCGTGGCCTGCGCGTTCACCAGATATATCGTCCATCGAAAACGTGTGGCCCGTGGTCGGACGACGACTGACCGGCCACAGGACGCCCGCGGCCACAAAATATGCACTTTGGACATCCAAAGTCTCTTGCTCTCAATGCTGCGTCGTGTATACATGTTTATTGCGCCATGGTGAGGCCACACAGTACTGTTATCCCCATATGCTGTACGTCATACCGAGCTGCAAGTGTAATCATGTCACCTGTGCATGATGGGTATACTGTCCAATAAATCTGGTTGTGAAATAATGTAAAACGTTTTCGGTTATACTAGTACCTCTAAATTTCAATATACGGGCATTAATGGCTACTTTTTTTTTTCAATACGTTCAGATTTAAAAGGAATAGCTACAAGTTATTCCAAAAATGTTTGAGGGCCATACTGATTGAGCAAGAGCAAGTTTTTAAAGAACAAGCAAGTTTTCATCGCGATGAAGCTTGTTTTTAATAAGTTTATTAAGGCTTCTAACATCACATTTTTAAATTCACGTAAATGGAACATAAATATAACTTAACTTGGAAAAAAACAAAACATTAACTTAATGTCACTTCGGAAAATTATTTTATTTCAAAGCGTAACTACCACTAAACACAAATGCAAAAAATGGACGCCACCCGATTAACTTAAAAGTTGACGTTTTTAACTGTGATACTGCAGTATTTTGCTATCTTTGGTGGTATATTACAATATTATTATTCTGAACGTTGATATTTAACAGATTTTGGAGTTTTGTCGTTGAATATAGCGTGTGGGATTATGAAAAGATTGAATACAATGCGCACAAACTAAGTAAAATCATTTTCCTGATCTGACCGCAGATCATATTATACTGTTCCTTTATTTTTAAGAAAAAATTTTGTTTTTGCCACACTTCTTTTATAATTCTTTCGTTTATTTTTCTTTTTTTTACTAAGCTATGGTTTTCCAAAACACTTCATTTAAAAAAAAAACGTCAGCATGAATCAATGATAAATTTGAGAGACGAGCTTCACGAATATGCCAGGTGGGCACGTAAACATTCTCNACTGTGATACTGCAGTATATTGCTATCTTTGGTGGTATATTACAATATTATTATTCTGAACGTTGATATTTAACAGATTTTGGAGTTTTGTCGTTGAATATAGCGTGTGGGATTATGAAAAGATTGAATACAATGCGCACAAACTAAGTAAAATCATTTTCCTGATCTGACCGCAGATCATATTTTACCGTTCCTTTATTTTTAAGAAAAAATTTTGTTTTTGCCACACTTCTATTATAATTGTTTCGTTTTTTTCTTTTTTTTACTAAGCTATGGTTTTCCAAAACACTTCATTTAAAAAAAAAACGTCATGAATCAATGATAAATTTGAGAGACGAGCTTCACGAGTATGCCAGGTGGGCACGTAAACATTCTCACGACCCTTAAAAAGATGTTGACGGAGGGGGTGGTGGGGGGCTACAAAGAAAACACTGTGTTTCCAGCAAGTTTTTAATACGACGTAGAATATTATTCCTTGGAATGCAACTCAAGAATTAAATGCAGACAAGATCAAAACAAGCTCTTTGCGAACAACATCGACTAACATGACGGAAACCGCAACACAATTCAATANAATGCAGACAAGATCAAAACAAGCTCTTTGCGAACAACATCGACTAACATGACGGAAACCGCAACACAACTCAATATAGGAACATAGTCTCTGCAAGAATAAGAGCCTCGGGTATAAATAAACGCCAATAAGGAATTCCTGTCACTATTGTTGCCTAGGTGATTCTAGGTTTGCTAAAAACGAGAAGATACAGAGCGATTAGTATATAGCGAGCGATTACATTGAGATACTGTGAGTAAAGAAGTTGAAGAGTGGTTTAAAGAAGACTGTTTTGATACAGTAAAATAAGAAGAAGAGGAGGAGAAGATTACAGGAGAGAAGATAGAGAGGAGGAGGAGAGACAAAGAAGAAACTAATATTTACACCACGAAAAAGCACGAACATGATAAAAACTGAGGTTTTTATCATGTTAGTGTTGTGGCCATGTCTGATTTTGGGTTACCCAACCTATAGGTGAGTCCCAGCCAAGTATTTCCATTGTATGTCATGTTGTATTTTGTCGTTGTTGTTAAATATGCAGCTGGTGACATATTTCAGATCTCCAGTTTTACCGGGTTGGGTAAATCTCTTCCTCGCTCCACACATTTTTCACTGTCGAAAGAGTTTGGAGGGGGGGGGGGCTGCTAAAACTTCAATTAGCGTCACTTCATACAAACTATTAGTCCTGACGCTGTAGTGAAGTGTGGAGTGGAGACGTTTGAAGCGATGTCTTGGGAGCCGATGAGAGTAGAGCGACTTGAGTATGGAGCAGCACCGGAATGCAAGGCCGGGGAAAAAGGGAGACCCCCGAGAAACCCGCTGATCAGCTACATCGTTCGGCATGATTTCCACGTGCGAAAATCCGGGAGTGAACATTCGGACACGCGTTTGGAGCTTACCTTTTCTTAATATTAATTCGCGAACTTTCCCTGTCCCTACCTGTGCTACTTGTTTAGTTTTCGACAGACTCAGCAGCCGTGCTCGGTTGAACTCGTGCGTCGTTGCACTGCACAAAGGGCGACACTCTATAGGCCTTGTAGAGTCACATTTTTCTCAGGTCACAGTCGTGTTGCCAACGCCAAAATAAAATGAAAATTTATTCATATTTAAAATTTCGAACTTGCGAGCATCCCATGCATATTTGCTCAATTTATTACAGTTAGGTGGTCACAGAAATATTTTCGCAGTTGCTGCCCTGTTCCACTTGAAGCGAGATCGTTGATCTTTAAACTAGTTTGTGAGAAGGACGTGAAAAGTACATAAGAGTTCTATAAAATGTGGCGTCGCCATTCTTCAATGCCTAATTGTAAAATTATAATATGTGACCCGCTAAAATCATGTAAGAGTGTTTTCCCCTGAATGAACGGTAGGAAAAATATTCGATAAAAGCGAAGTCGAATTAGTCTAACCACTACACCACCAAGACCCCTGCAGAATAAAACGAATAGGATGGTAAGTAGATCTTTATAGATTCTTCGAAAATTTTAGTGTGCACGTTATAAATAGGTAGTCATATTACGTATATTATTTGGAAGTTTGGTATAAATGGTTATGGCTGTATATAAAGCCCCCTTCCGTACCATCTTCACCTTTACTGAAGGNGGTATAAATGGTTATGGCTGTATATTAAGCCCCCTTCCGTACCATCTTCACCTTTACTGAAGGTTTGTGCATAATATTTATATTTCTAGTATTATATTCATGAAAACTATGGTTTTCGCAAAAAAAAACAATAGGGGTTGTATGTATTGGCTAGAGAGTGTAAGTATTTCGTATTTCTTAAACAATTCTCTACATGAATCCAGCTTACTTTTGCTACCTAGTATTCTGACTGCTCTCTTTTGCATTTTTAGCACTCTCAAAGTGTCAGCAGAATTTCCCCAGAACATAACACCTTACGACAAAACGGAATGGCAGTACGAGAAATATAACTTGTTTTGCAGCTTCAAGATTCATTAAGCTTAGCCTACTGTATTTTTCTGTGCAAAGTCCGCTGATTCAGTTTAAGAAATTACTTGTAATACAAGCATAGACTGTTCACAATTATTTGAACACTTTTGAAATCAACCCATGAAAAATGTCACTGCCCTTACCTGTACACATATTAACGGGCACCTGGCTGGAATACACCCAGTAAAGTTGGTAACGACGAAGAGAAAGAAGTTCCATGCCTCAACGTCGGTTTAAAAGAGTTAGGTAAACATAAGCGAGTAATGAAATGACTTCTTTCGCTGTTTTGATTTTTCTTAACGGTTGTAAGTGCAAGAAGATGCAAATTTGTAAAATAGTTACTTTCCTAATAATTACACAGTTTCACTTGACCGACGCGTAAATAAAGTGACCAGGCCCATAGTAATGTTATTTGTACATATGATGGAAGATTTCAAAAGNAAATAAAGTGACCAGGCCCATAGTAATGTTATTTGTACATATGATGGAAGATTTCAAAAGTGCTCGCTTTACCGTGAACAGTTTATAGCATAACTTTCCCTAGAGAGCTCGACGCAGTATATACGAGAAAGTGTGGTGTCTGTGCTCAGTTACACTGCGCTGACAAGCAAGACCATGTTGCAGGTCGACGACCGACACACCGGAGTTTCCAACAACAGCAGCTCCAATAACCGACACCACGTCCGGAGACCCGCAGTTCCAGACTGAGTTTGTTGAGGAGTCTGAGGAGGTGAGTCACTACTCCTTCCAACTAGTTGTGCGTGGTTCAACTGCGAGCCGATCACGCTGAGCAGACAGAGCGGGAAATCAGGCCAACCAATTAGAAACCGTTCTCGTCTCCCGCACCAGACACGCCGATAAATTGATTTTTATGCCCTGCCGAAATTTCTGTTCGCCGAAAGAGCAAACTTCAACCATATTCTCCAGAAGTCTGTTGGCTCACATTTTACACCACTAATGCCTTCAATAATCAATGTGCATTGATGTAACAGCATAGAATAGTTCAATGTATGCATTTATATACGTGGATACAAACGTTAGTTTAATAAAACAATTGGTATTAAATAAATGTAGTTTTGGAATAAACAAGCGTGTAAAGTGATTTTGAAAGTATAAAATAAATGTTGCCGTCTCTTGTAAACCATTTAGTAAGAATTCGTACTACAACGTAAAACATTAAAGAGAGTAGAAACATGACAACGTCTAGTTTGTTGCCCATGTCATATTTTGGAATCCTGGCATTAAAAATAACGAATGAAATGGCGTGGTCGTAAACAACCTGCAACCAAAGAGCAGAATGGTAACGCAGACAATCTGCTTACGTGTGAACAACCATAGGTTCTGTCAGCTTTGTTTTTTTTTTATGTGATAGGCGTAAAAGTGACTCAACCTTTAACCCCTTCAAGGCCCTGTCTTAAGGTTAATTCTACTCCGGTTAGGAAGCTCAAAGCTAATAGTTTAGCAACCAAACTGGTGTCGCATGTGTACCGAATTTTTCCGTTTTGTATGTAAGCAAATTAGATGATTGCAATTTTTTTGTAAGAGTAATTGTTTAAATTCTTAAGATTTGTATTGTATTAGAATCTACTAAGTTACCTTTGTTCTTAGCACTAAGAATTGTAATATAGCAAAATATTTACACATGTTTAATGCTCTGTCGTAAAACGAGATTTTTTTATATCGTTGTATTACACTATTATTTTGTTGAAATGTGACAGCATAATCCCCTTACATTGGTAACTTTTTAACACTAAAATAAGATTGTTTATAAACTTTTAATGTCAAAAACATTGGTTTTCATACTATTTGTTCTTGGTTGTAGAGAAAAACACGTACAAAATAAAGTTAATACTTAATGTTTTGGCCAGAGCAAGTATATCACAATTCAGGTCAAACAAAAACGTATAAATAAACAGAATTTCACTATTTACTGCCAGCTTAAAAGTGATATCTTTGGAATATAGCCTTCTTGTTGAACTGTGCGTTGTGAGTCGTTTCACGTTTGTTCTTTCCCCAATAAGCATCGTATGTGTCTCTTATCAGCATAGTATTTGTTCCTTTGTAATTAATTTAATAAAATTTCAAAGTCTCTTTCTTTAGGATGTTTCAAATTTTTGTTCAACAGTGCAATTTAGCTCTGGAATGG
The DNA here is from genome assembly GCA_002778355.1 of Clitarchus hookeri. Classification (NCBI taxonomy): domain Eukaryota; kingdom Metazoa; phylum Arthropoda; class Insecta; order Phasmatodea; family Phasmatidae; genus Clitarchus; species Clitarchus hookeri. The sequence continues at coordinate 28,949 of NQII01005450.1, read as the reverse complement.
GGGCCTCAGGATTACATTACCATTCGGGCGTGGCAAGGTAAAAATTAAAAACAAACAAAACTTATAATCGTTTTGATCACTTTATGTGAAATACCTGAAATTTACCTGAAAAATATTACCACCTTAGAAGCAGCCTATGGATTTTGACTTGTTACATATTGTATCTGATTCATTCCTGACAAAAATAAGGTGTACAGTTTTTGCCGTCTAAATGGGGCTACATTGGCCGAGAACGGAGGAAAGAATGGACAACCTGTAACGCTGCTTGAGATATTAATAGAGGGGAAGGGGGAAATTGCACACACTTTGGAGAGCAAAAATTGACCACAGCAAACAATTTCCGGTACAGTGCACTTTGTTTTAAAATTGAAACCTACGTGGCTAATTAAAAAAATAAAATACCACAAAAAGTATTAAATAATATTTCAAAGGTGTTTAGCTGAAAATTTAAGTGTTTTAAACATAATNAAATAAAATACCACAAAAAGTATTAAATAATATTTCAAAGGTGTTTAGCTGAAAATTTAAGTGTTTTAAACATAATAGTTTATGGCAAGGAAATGGCCAAAAAAAAAAATCGTGTTCTTTGTTACCAATAGATCAAAATATAAATTGAGCAAGTTAATTCGTTATATTTTAGTTTTTTTGTGTCTATTTTTTAACCCCCTGGACAGTGTGTCCAATCTTCACTCCGCCGCACCCTACCATAACACATCGAAAAAAAAAAATGATCTTGACAAAGATATTTCATTACATTGAGATCAAGTAATAGCAAATAATCTAGTTGATTTAACAAATTCATGTTTCGCCATTTCTGTGATGAATAATGGCAGTCTTCACGGAATGTACACGGCTTTGTAAAAAAATGTTCCAGTTCTTGGATATGAACCAAGCGACGCTCTTCTTCCTGATTTGGCTCGTCATTATTGTGACGCCGGTACTCATCGAAGCAGGTCTGATCATCATACGCAATACTACCAGGTAATATATCAACAACAATCACTCATTAAAAATTATTCCTTTTGACTAAGGCCTTTAAAACTGTCGCTGCTGAAGGATGTTGCATAATGATGGAACGGCCGAGCGAAAGGATAGAGTTTTTATGCTAAGAGCACTTTCTCCCGGCTGGTATCTCCGACATTTTAATAGGAAATCCCGTGTTAAGGAAATTTCGCCTTTGTGTGCTANGCACTTTCTCCCGGCTGGTATCTCCGACATTTTAATAGGAAATCCCGTGTTAAGGAAATTTCGCCTTTGTGTGCTAATTTTAAAATAGGCGTATCAAACAAAAGGTATTATTCACAAATTTTTTCGGAGAAGATCCCTACGAGCGTATATTTTCAATAAAGATAGGCAGCATGCACTTTTTTGTAAAAAATAAATTTAAAAATTTCTTAGCAAACAGGCTATACATATTATGGAAACATCGCCGCTGTAGGGTACTTCTTCAAACCAAAATTCTCTTAACATGGGATTTCCTATTTAAATGTCGCAGCTGCCAGGCGGTAGGCAGTGCCACTAAGGCTCATGNAAAATTCTCTTAACATGGGATTTCCTATTTAAATGTCGCAGCTGCCAGGCGGTAGGCAGTGCCACTAAGGCTCATGCCTACCTGCTGCTTGAGCTGCGTTGCGGTGTGTTTGAAGTAGAAACTATTAAATGTGGGTACAATTTGATGATCTTAGAAAACAACACACACTTTAAACGAAGACTGTTGGTTGAGTGCTTTCAAGACATCACTCACATTAAGTAAAAACACCCCTTTTGAGTACTCCAAAANGACGAAGACTGTTGGTTGAGTGCTTTCAAGACATCACTCACATTAAGTAAAGACACCCCTTTTGAGTACTCCAAAAAGGAGTTAAAAATGCTTTTTCAAAGTGTTGTTTCTCACAAAATACGCGTAAAATCCACACAAAATTACTTAAGGGACATGCATTGAAGCCTGCTACAGCCTTTCCACAAATAAAATAAAATGGTAACCACTGAAAGTCCCATAGGTAAACGCAGTGCGACAAGAACACCACGCCAGTTGTGCTTAGCGGCTATGAGGCACTTGATGCGCGCTTCGAAATGTCACCCTTATCNTCAGAGCCCTGCGCTTAGCGGCTATGAGGCACTTGATGCGCATGGAAATGTCACCCTTATCGCTCTCTGGCTTCTCGGTCTTAAACCTCAAACGCGGAAAAAATGTTGAGGTAGGCGGGAGCATTAAATTATTTTAGGCCAGTCTCATCTGCCTTTTACAATAACGATTTCAAACAAAAACTCTTTTTACCCTTTGAAGAGAACAACCATGCTACAAGAGAGCAAATAGGAGTATATTAATAAGTGTTTGTGTTTTTGAGTCAATAAATATTAATTTACCCACGGGGCCGCAGTGGTGTAATGGTCAGACTACTCACCTCCCACTAAGGTGAACCAGGTACGATTCTCGGCGGGGTTGATCTTCGTGCGTGGAATCGTGCCGGACGATGCGGGTTTTCGCGAAGATCTCTCGTTTTCCCCGCCCCTGCGTTCTGGCGCTGCTCCATACTCACCTCACTTCAACCCTATCGGCTCTCAAGACCACGATGTTAAGAGCCGCCTAAATCACTCAACTTAATTTAACAGCAATGTCCAGGGTATTAGAAATTTTACAAAAAAAATGTTTGTAGACATGTGGCCGGGGCAGAGATGGACAAGGTGTTTATTGCTGGAAAGTGAAACTGTAAAATATGGCCTAAACGCGCCTAAAATCATTTAAGAGGGAATGGTATAAAAAACACAATGATAAAATTCTAAAGGCTTTTGGAAACCGGAACACTGGAAAACAAAGAAACAGTAAAACCGAGATTAAACTTTTCGCTAAATGTGTGAGCAAATATTTTCTATCGTGGTGCTTTACTGTAGGGCTATTTCTTACGCCGTAAATGCGCACTTTTATTGCGGCGTGGGATATACAGGCATGTATCATTCCGCCAGACTATTTGTCCATAAAGTAAACTGAAACTGTCAGAAGGTTTGTCGTTTCTTGATTTTTCTATATTGGCTTCCAGAAACCTGTAGACTTCAACCAACGTGTTCAGCTATGGTTATGTATCACTACGTCTTTACATGTAAAACCCCATCCTTCTCACATGAATTCCCGTACTAGGCCGCCACGTCAAGTCACCACGCGCTACTATGAATCACTGAAATTATGTTTATTAACCTACGATTCTTTCGAAATTTTGAATAATAATACAATTTGGAGAACACAGGATCCTTTATGGTAATCGGTAGCTGAATAAAAAGGCAATTAGGTCGTACTCCAGACTGTCGTAAGTTAGCCTAACTCGTTTAATGTCCTTGAAAGATTTATTTTATCCTAATTAAGCAGAAAACAATTAGGAAAAATGTTTAGTGAGTGGAGTGGTTTAGGCGTCTCTTAACAACGAGGCCTTGAGAGTGGATGAAGATGAAACGAGGTGGATATGGGGCAGGGCCGGAATGCAAGGCTGGGAAACAAGAGTGCCAAACGTTTAGGTTGGGACTGGCATTTTGCCAGAGATTTAACTCGTTTTCCTCCGAGCAGCCCTTGGTAGGTNGACCAAAAAACAAAGAAGACTAAATTTGAAGACATAACTGTTTAAGTACTTTATGACAATCAAACCACTAAATTTGAGGGTGGGTTGTGCCAAACGTTTAGGTTGGGACTGGCATTTTGCCAGAGATTTAACTCGTTTTCCTCCGAGCAGCCCTTGGTAGGTACTAGGGTAGGCAGCTAACCTTGAGCTTGTCTTTCCCCGCCTCTCCTACTAATGGTTACGTCAACAGATTTAAAGTGGTGGCCAGTAACTATGTAGACGATGTAGAAATTAGAACTTGAAATTCTCGTTCATGCGGTTTTGTCTCTCTATCCTGTGTGAACGGACCCCCATGCTGCCATGGAAAATTTCTTCCTGAATTGCTTCAGGAACTTCAAGAACGTGTTTAGGGTACGAAAGATGTAACGGAACTACAGAAGAAAAACAGAGAAATTCTCTGCGAGCGGAAGGACTTTTGGTATAGTTGGTAGCAGCTCTCGTGCCTCTTTCCCATCGCTCAGTATTTGGTTGTGGACTCTTGTGTTCGCACTGTGACTGGCTGGTTCTACCTGTGTAGTCTGTTCGCGGTATGTTAAAACTTCCTGAATCGAAATTTCCTAAATATTCAGTGCATCACAATTTTTTTTATACATCTGTTAATATCAACTACCTTACTTTTGATTAAACTGAACATTTACTTATATCCTATTTATAAATTATGATAATTCATTAATAATTAATGTGAACAAGAACAGAGAGAAAATAGGTGTGCTGCTTATATCTAGAAAGAAACAGTTCTTATGCAAATTAATACATAACAATTTCCCGTCTTTGTCTTGTTCTTCTCCATCCCGCATAAAAAGGGGTGGGCTGTAAAATTTCTGATTTGTAAATGTTATATAAATATATGTATATACATACACACGTACATATATACCGGCGCGTATCTAGGACTTTTGTTTGAGGAGGTTCAGCATGGGTGTAGCCGAGGGGGAGCATTGAGAAGGGAGGGAGGTATGGAGTTGGTGGTCTTGTTCCCGTCCCTCTGCAACAGAAAATAAATAGCCTACAGTGAAACTGCTGCGCAAATTGGTTATAAATAAATGTACATATATAATATACTCTACATTATACAAATATCTAATCTAAGTAATGTAGGTATTTCCTGTGTGAAAATGAACCAAATTAATAAAACAATTAATACGTAAATGTTAGAAATATTTTCTTAGAAATTAATGTTTGTTCCTGTCTGACTGAAATTCTATCTACGTCCANAGTCTGTTCGTGGTATGTTAAAACTTCCTGAATCGAAATTTCCTAAATATTCAGTGTATCACAATTTTTTTTATACTTGTGTTAATATCAACTACCTTACTTTTGGTTAAACTGAACATTTACTTATATTCTATTCAAAATTTATGATATTTCATTTATAATTGATGTCAACAAAAACAGAGATAAAATAGGTGTGTTGTTTATATCTAGTAAGAAACAGTTCTTATGCAAAATAATACATGACGTTTCCCGTCTCTGTCTTGTTCTTCTCCATCCCGTGTGAAAAGGGGTGGGCTGTTAAATTTATGATTTGTAAATGTTATATAAATAAATAAATATATATATACATACACACGTACATATTTACCGGCGCGTATCTAGGACTTTTGTTTGAGGAGGTTCAGTATGGGTGTAGCCGAGGGGGAGCATTGGGAAGGGAGGGAGGTATGGAGTTGGTGGTCTTGTTCCCGTCCCTCTGCAACAAAAAATAAATAGGCTACAGCGAAACAGCTTCGCAAATTGGTTATAAATAAATGTGCATATTTAATATACTCTACATTAAACAAATATCTAATTTAAGTAATGTAGGTATTTCCTGTGTGAAAATGAACCAAATTAATAAAACAATAAATACGTAAATGTTAGAAATATTTTCTTAGAAATTAATGTTTGTTCCTGTCTGACTGAAATTCTATCTACGTCCATGAATTGTTGTTCATACGATGTAATCATTCATTATACTGACATCATGGACATTACAAAGGGATNTAACATCATGGCCATTACAAAGGGATGTCACGGTACACATTAAAATACCTCACAAGGGTATGCAATTTCAAAAAAAGAAAATTACTTTTTGAAAATGTAAAAATTAATTAACATCAGGCAGCAGACAGAAGTTAAAAGGAGCTTTGCGATGGTCTGTAAGGTTGACCACCTCAGCTAACAATTCGTGAGCTCCTACAACAGTTGTGTTCTCGAAATCTTTTATCTAACAAATTGTATTTCTAAATGATATGTTACCTGACATTATACTCTAGTAAAGAGTGTTCTTTATCTCTGGGAGGGATACAGACCCCCTGTACCCTTCCCTGGATACGTGCCTGCATATACATGACACGGTGCCCAGCCTGCGTTACCACCACATAATGAAAACCGTTAGAAAAATTACTGAGAAAACATTTGTGTTGCAATAATAATGCAATAATAGCGCCTAAGAGAGAAAACTGAATTTTAAAATAAACGGATTGTTAGTTCCGAATAAGTTCAATCATTTGTGGTAACTTTGCACCAGCGTGGGCCATTTTGAACCACCTGCGGAATACGATGTGAGATGAAGGTCCGAAGATTATCTGCACGTCACTGTGTAATGAACTGTAAACTAAGGATTTGAATATAATGACGGAGGCTGCAGAGTCATCATCATTGATGTAGAAGTATAGTGGTTTCCAGTATAACGCCGCACCCGACTGTACAACATACAGAGTTCATTACAAGTAGTACTCTCACTACCAAAATTATGTTTTATATTGCATATGAGAGAATAATGCATATATTTTGCAGAACAGTAAAATATTTTGCAGAACAGTAAAATATTTTGCTGAAATTTACATATTGAAGCGTTTAAAAAAAAAAATTAATAAGAGTACATTTGTATTAAAATTTAAGCATATTTCCATTATGGAGGCTTGAGAAAGAACATTTCGCAAAAAAACTTTCGTCAAGTAGGGCAAATATAATAATTACCACGGTTGTATGTAGGAAAATATTAGTATGTCTACTAATATTAATAAATAATTTTAATAATATATTTTACGCACATCAATTTCGGTTATAAAAATGATAACTTTAGTGGCAGTAATTGATAAATGATTGAAAATATTTGTGAACGATATTACTAGCCGCAAACTTTTTATTACACAGTATCAGAGTTATTAATAGAATAATCTTGCTTGACTTTTTTTATAGCATAATCTGCTCTCCGGAGTATCCGAAATTGAGAATACGCTTAAACTTTCATTAAAATATACTCGTAGTTAATTTCTTTAAACACTTAAATGAGTAAATTGTAGCAACCTTTTTTTATTATAACTGAATGGTTTTTTATTTTCCATATGCAACTTAAATCGTACTTTTCTGGTAATTTTGGTAGTGTCAGAATTACTTTTTAATGAACTCTGCATATTGTACGGTTGGCTACAGTGATCCATTGGAGGCCACTCTATTGACTGTTCACGGTAAACTGAGCACTTTTGAAAGCCCTGGTTAGGATCTACTTTACTTCACATTTTGTATTCTTCCAGCATTGCCGATGTCACATTAACATTACTATGTATCGTCTCACTTTATTCATGCGTCATCCAAGTGAAACCGTGCAGTATTTTTAGGAAAGTATATGTGGTAGTTATAATCAAATAATTGCTCTTGTGAATCTAAAACCAGAAACATTTACTTCAGTAGCCATAAGTTTAAACGTCACACTCTCAACGCAAAGTAAAAGCGTAGAACTATTTTTCCTTAATTCACTGCCAACTTAACTGTGAGCTTGCGTGCTAGTGCGTACTGTAGCATACGTGTTGTTACTGGAAGTGATTTGTTTCAAAAGGTTGATCTCAATAGTGCTCACTTTACTGTGGACAGGCCTCAGTTCTACGTAAATGGAAACGGGTGGCGAAAAGTTACCACAAGTTACTGTTTTATAATTTGTCATCAAAACACAAAACAGAGTTGTTTGTCCTTATGTTATGACGTTACTTATGGTATGTGTACCTGTGTCTAGAGGTGATGTGTACTTCAGCGACGAGGATACTACTCGTTGTTTGCCGAGGATGTGGTGACACTGCTACCCCAACAAGCACAGCCACGCAAGTATAAGATGTCGATTCTGCAGTAACAAAACTCTCTAAGTTTAAGAAACAAAACAATATTACACACAATGGGAAAAAAATAATTATTTTGTTGTGGGAAAGCTGACAAGAAAAAAAGCACTTCAAGCCGAACATACTGAGAACATTTTGATGTTCACGAATCGACTGCTAACTAAAAAAAAAAAATAATTTGAAACCCATTTCAGAAAAATAAAAATTTCCAAATTAATAAATGTGTTTTTAATTCTTTTGCAAAAATTAATGGGCAAGAATAGGGTTGGGGGGAGAGAGAGAGAGAGAGAGAAAGAGAAAGAGAGAGAGAGAATGTGGGAAAATTCCTTAGTGTGACTGAGGTATGATATAATTCGTAGTTTTCGTACTAGCTAACTTAGAATATTTTTTAGAGCAACAACAGAATTAATACGGTAGGTGCTGCTTCCATAAACATATTTTGGTAAAAAAATATATATTATAAACTGAATGCCTAGGTTTAGGGGCGTAGGGACATAACCCCCCCACCGCCCCGGCTTCCTTGGGGTTAAAAAAAATATTAAACAAATTTGAAAACAAAATTACAACTTTTATTTTCTAAATATAAGAAATGTGTGATCCCCTTTGAACATGAAGGATGTTTATAGCATTTTGTGTTTCCATATCTGTATATTAGCCCATTAGTTATAAATGATTTTTTAACTAATAATTGTTAATATTATGGAAATTTGTAATCACCCCCCCCTTCCTTTTCCAGCCTGAAGCAAATTTCTTGATACGCCCCTGCCAAGGTTAAGGCAGTTTGTTTATAGGCTGTTCACGGTTAAGTAAACACTTTTGAGACACTAGTTCCTTTTTCCGTTTAGCCATTTCTTTATCCTTTAACCACCTTTTTAAATAAATATTGCCATATAAGTAATAAACACAGTGTGTATAATCTACCGCAACTGGAAATTAGCGTCTAGGGATAAAATAAAATATATTTACTGACTATTATTCCAAATGAGATGACTTTAAAAAGGGTTCACTTTACCGTGAATAGAATATAGAAAAACTGCAGAGCACATTAAATTTATATGAGGGGGTCAGTCATGGGGGCACGTGCTCCGGGAGCCCACAGTGAACTATTGTGAATTTTTTTTGGACCTTGTGTGTGTTCTTTCATGTAGTCTCAAGACAGTAGAGTCGCGGCACGCTAGTTGGGAACCTAAGCAGAATCCTATACTCCAGACATGAAGATGCACTCGTCATGTTTGGGAGCGCGAGTTACGAAACTACAGCAAGGAAACACTGCCACTAACACATTTTCACATTGCGTGGTTTTCGGGCGGCCCTAACCAGGTAGTGTTTTAGATTGACCGAGAAATTCTGACCGTTGCTATATATTTTCTGCGACAGGTGCCCATGTACCGATAACTTCGCTCCACTCTTACTTGTCATAGCTCCCCGTACAACCACACGCGAAGCCTGATTCCTACCCTTGTCTGCGTAACTTGGTTCGCACATGCCTTGTTTCGTGGCGGAGCAATAAAACACACATGCGAACGAATTTGTGGCGCATAACAAACACTTGGAAGACATGGAAGATAGATCATGCAATTTTATTGAGCTCTGTCGGTGAGGTCATTGTACGGTAATTTATTCGAAGATGCGACAAAATAAAGCGAAGACTATTTTGCACGAAGAAATAGAGTAAGGCATAGTAAGTGTTTTCTTGTGAAAGGAATAAAATACACTCTCTTGTTAAACGGCGGAGGAATAGCCACTGTTTGAGTAATCGTTTGAATAACAAATTTACGAGCCTGCACCATACGACAGTGTAAGAAAATGTGATTAATATCGTGCACATTCACCCTACATTGACAGTTTAAGGATTCAAGGCATGTTTCAACCAATTTAAAATGTGATAAAAAAAAAAAAAAGGAATATCACCAATTCAAACACCACATCTTTAATGAACATTTGGCACAGAAATATTTGTCTTAACTTTCTGCTTACATTACTGTAGGGCCAATACGTCCAAACACGCGGAGTTAAAGGCAGTTACGGGCAGGATATTTTTCAAAGGTACATTCCGAGATACCTTAGTTTACTGGGAAACTGCTTAGGCTCATTTTTTCCTATGGCGAGCCACATATCAGCAGCATTCCACATCAGTTGACTACTCCACTTTCCCTGGAGCACTTTCGTACATGTACGTGGTGGGGTCGCGGTGGTGTAGTGGTCAGACTGCTCACCTCCTACCTACGGGAAAAGTGTTCGATTCCCGGCGGGGTCGCTCCCGAATTTTCGCACTTGTGAATCGCGCTGGACGATGCCGCTGGTCTGCGGGTTTTCTCGGGGATCTCCCATTTCCCTCGCCCTTGCATTCCAGCAAGCTCCATAATCATCTCGCTTCACGCTCATCAACTCTCAAGACGCCACCCAAACCTCACTGCCACCACCCAACACTGACTCACGCTCGTCAACAGAACTGTGGCAAGCGTATTAGTTCATATTTGGTTTTTGAATAGAACCAACCTTTTATTTGAATATAATATTTTGACTAACCTGAGTATATTCTAGTATGTCAGTATTCGAACGTTAAAAATAACTGTTACATAACAGTGTTCTAACCTCAAAGTCTACCCACATTGTTTTGATAGAGCTGTTAAAATAAATAAACAGTCGAATGTTATGACACATACATTGGTTACTGCGCAGCTGGCATGAGCACACTGCGCCATTTTCATGCTACAGTGATCAAAGGACGTAATACCTGACTGTCACAAACGGCATAGATATAACACCTAAGTCGCACAATTACTAAAATGTATAGAGGAAATATGAAAGCCTGCATTGTCAACAGAATCATCTGTGAGTGACCAAGGCGTCAAATGAAACATAAACATAAATAAGGCATGCAAATATGTCAATTTCAAACGCATTTACATTTACTCTAACGGTAGAATAAAAAAAAAACGAGAGAGGACAAGAAGCCATCTTCTGTGAAATTATATATACGATGAGGCGGCCATTTTTCACATCGAAAGCGGCATACAGACCAGTAAAATTTACAGTACCTCGTCTAGAAATAAGGAGCCTAGAGGAACCATAGAAAATTAAATCTAATTTTAGCTCGAGGTCACAGGCCAATTTCAGCTAAAGGCTGTTCACGTTAAAGTGAGCACTTTTAAATCATAACAAACTGTATACTACAGATCACACTGGCACGCAGGCTCCTAGTGTTAACAGTTAGGAGTGAATTAATGAAAATACTTCTAATACCTGAAGAACTGAGAGTTTATTATCTAAATTTATGGTTTCTGAAATCGAGGATTTTTGTTCTATACAAATAAGAGCACGAATATGCTTATTATTAACACGTCTAATTTCCAAAAAATGCATTGTTTTCCACTTGGATGGCGCACATGAACAAAGTGAGACGGTCCATGGCAATCTTAATTTTGCTTACAGCAGAAGGATACAAAATGAGAGGTGAAGTAGATCCTACGCCGGGGCTTCCAAAAATGCTCAATTAACCATGAACAGCCTATACTTAGGTTTGCTGAGATTACTATATATTCTGTATTGTTACAAGTCACCAGAAGGGCGTATCAGAGTTCGTGAGGGATGGAGGTCTTGCTGCTATTATTTGCAACATTAAGAGTAGTAGGAAATCGTTCATTCGCCGCCACCTGGCATCCTGGTGAGGTGCCGCGATGCCACGGCGGCCATATTGTATGACGTTACGCTGAAACCTCCTGCTATATAATTCCTCGTTAGCAGCGTCCACCTTGTTTTTTTTTCGGATATTCCATTTTTCCCCTCGGAATTTTCCATTTTTTTCTTATCCCAACATCTTGCTCTATCATTCCACCTTGTCTCTTCATGCTCTTGAATTCCTATTTTTTACTTCTTGCTCTAGCATTAAGATTTTATTTTCTCGTGCTCTCTCATTGCTTCCTGTTTCTCTCTCGTAAACTCTATGCCTTGGTTTTCTCCTATTCCTCCTGGTCAACTCATATATATTTATTAGACACACATGCTAAACAAGGCAATGAAGTTTTCAAATAATACTGTGTGAACAAAATAAGTTTGGTAACTACTTTACAATCAGCATTAGAAAGACATTAAGACTGCGTTGTCAAATAACGATTACGCTTAACACTGAATTTACTTCATTTGTCATCTGGAATGCAAAACAATACAAGTATGCTTACACTGAAAATAGACTATGGGAAATTTACAAAGATTATTATTATTATTACCAGAGTTCAAAGCTTGCATGTTTAAAATAAATATTATTATGTAGGCTGAGAACTTTATTCCGTTATTGGCATGAAAGATGATTCTGTTACATGAAGCATTTTCCTTAGAGTAAGTAAACATTTCCAACGCCTATTTTTTAAGTTCTTACATTTCAGTAGAATCACAATACAATTAACACGTTGGGCGCCGTTTGTAACATTAAAAATAATATATTAAAAAGTCGTAATTCATGTTTCTTTAAATTTTTACTGCTTACTGTGTCATCTTCAAATAAATATGACAAATTATTTTCCTTTTCTTCTTAAAAAAATTAAACTATTAATAAATCTTTCTTTTTTATTGATACTTTCTAAATTAAAACTTATTTCAGCAATTACATGCAAGATAAATCTCTATACTCTTCAGAATAATATCAATGTTTGGTAATAAACCCATCCACGCGTCCTTTTCCGGACGTGATAGTAAGAAATTTGCTAAAGATATTTACGTTCGATTTTACTTCTGTCTTGCTCATTTTGTCATCTGTTCTCTGATTGGCTGTGGTCTGACCATGCCACATATCTCCACCAACCAGCAATGGTGAGATGAGAGACAACCAGGATAATTTTCTTTCGTAAATTTGTTTAATATACAACAATTGCTTCCCACCCTTTAGGGAATAATTGGAAAATAACAACTAAAAAATGTAATACCGTCTAGAAACAAATGTAAAATACTTACACATGACCTCTAGGTTAATAAACTATTAAAATAACAAAAGGTTATACTACATTTAGTTCAACTCATATAATAATGGGTAATTTGGAAAGATATTAAATGAAGTGACATCATAAGCAAGTATTCCCTAATCATATCTAATTAAAATATATCTGATCAACGGTAAACCTAACACCTCAAAAACTGCAATGTTGCAAGTTATTTTTTTTAAACCTTTTTATAATATTACATTTTATTTCTGGCAATTAAAAAATATATTAATAGTTTTGAAGCAGTTCGAGAAAATACATTGTCATAAAAACTAATTTATTTTTATCTAACAAGTACTTCTTTCTTTCGTTAAATGGCTGTGGCAAAAATGCCAAGTTACATTGGTTGTCAGTCCTATTTAAATTATTGAAGATGCGGAATAAATTAAATCAAAAACTACAACATTACACAACTCGGGAAGATAGGTATGATGGACAATCCGGGAATAATGTGGACCCACGTGTTACTGTAATAGTTACGTTACAGTAATTATATTTTATTTTTATTTTAAGTATTGTATGTATATAATTTCTAATTTGTTATTACGATATAGAAATTATTTCGTACTGCCCCGAAGTAGGTATGGAAGCTAGGTCAGGATCCACCTCTCACATAAATATGGCAAATTTTTGTACTTTTGCTTAATTTCTGTACTATTTTTATCTTGTGTTAATAACTAATGTTTATTACATTGTTTCGGTTTAATTCTCATAGAAGAGCATATGTAAGAGACGTGTTCAGCTCAAGCCAGTTGATAGCAAGTAGGAATTTAGACCACATTTAAATGTGCATATTAACTTATGTGTTACTGTTATGCACTACATATTTGAAATGAATATACTTCCGGGTTTTAAACTTCCTTGATATCCCTGCTTTTAATGATAACTTTTGGATGTATAACCGCAGCAAATGGACAACATAAGATAGGGCTCCCAAGAAAATAGTTTGGTGGTGTTGAAATGCAGAGCCATAGTAAATATTTGTAGCAAGCCAAGAGGTATTAGAGGCCTATTTGGACGTAAGCAATCGTGAAGAGGCTCTCGAACGTTTATTAATTTTTTTTCGTGACATCAAGAAAGAAGCAGACGTCCGTGCCTGGGATGGATCTATTAGCCCAGCCGTCCTGTGGACGAGTGAGGCCTGCCACACTATCCACCTCTTTATCTATTTGTCGTTTCAACTTTAATGAACTCTTGACTTTGTTTGGTAGTCTTGAAATTTCTTTGAAATTAATTCATTAACAAACGCAATACATTTGAGCCCAGAGGAAATGGTGATGAGGGTCTTCAAAAGCTCTACCGTTTCACAAAATAATCAAGGCTATTTTAAATCTCTGGACTTTCACAACTTTTAAGAAAGTCATGATATTAAGGCATCAAATTCTCTTTCTGCATGGCCAATGAGGGTCTAAACCAGAGGTGGAAAAATACGCCGTCAAGATTGATTATCTTAATTAGCAGTCATGTTTCGTCTTTCATTATCGGACGGCGTACTTTTATTTTGTCTTCTGCCAAAGTATTTTTCATAAAACAGCTGTGTTAATTTATGATTTGATTAATTTTGTGTCATCCAAGAGATAAATGCTAAGATTTCTTCCTGGTAAAAGATATATTTGTTGGTAAACATTGTGCTGAAATGATTCGTACGTGTTTTTTGTTAATAGTATTTGTTTTTCAAAGTGTGAGACGTTATTCTACAAAAGGTATTTGTGTTTGACGTACACTGTGTTGTGTTCAATTTGTTTAACTCTGATCTTGCTTACATTTAATTAATTTAATTGAGACACTGCGTCCCAAACTAGCCAAGTTTAGACACCTATCTTGCTATTTGGAAATAACCTCACACTGGTGCCCTAGTTATTCACTTCCTCGTTAGAATCCTATTTTCCTATCTACCATACTAACCTTTCACAATCCAAGCGCATTTATTTTGTTTCAAATATAACTCATTTCAAAATGATACGTATATTCTGTAAACCATGCGACGCTTCACGTTGCCCTGTTTCTCGGATTAAAGTGAAAAATAAAGTCAACTTCCGGTAGGTTACAAGGAACCGAAACCACTTATTTATATACAAAAATGATGAAATTCAGATACAGGAATTTTAGTACATTAAATTTAGTACATTATAAGCTATCATAAAAATAAGATAAAGATATTTTTTAAATTTCGGATGCTTTCATAATTGATTTAGAACTGTGAAGGTTAAGTTATATTTATAATTGGCCACTGTGTTACATTGTTGTAATATACAGTTTAGGACTGCATTTTTTCTGTTACAGTATTGCGGAACTCACTTTATACAGAATTCTAATTCCATGGCTGTATCCTGATTTCATATTCTACCGAACTCGGAAAGGAGGTCGTTTCACAGAGTGCCTCAACATCCTTCATGCGTTCACCAAGAGGGTAATCATGTGTTCATTACCATCGTGTATGAATGTCGAACTGTTTGATTAGGTCCGGAACCAACAGACAACATTTCAGCTGGCAGAAATGTCTTAGTACAGGCTCACACGTGTGACTAGGATATCGATTCAGCTATGCACTGATGTTCAGTGGCAACACTTGTATGCTATATATCCACGAGTATATTATAAATATACTTATCTTCCAAAGAAAAGTGTCATGAGATTGTACAGTATTTATGTGTGTGATTTTCTGTATATGTGTAGTTTAATTGTATTGTGTATGCTACATGATAGGTGCTAGAGATAAGCTGTGACAAAGAATTTTATAAAAAAAATCTCAACTAACTGTTAAATACTGTCAACTGAGTTGATAGTGTGAAAGGTACCGTTTACGCAATTTTTAGAAGAAATTGATGGAACTAAAAATTGTGAAACACTCAAGTCATTGATTTACATACAGAATTAATATAAGTTCAACATTTGTAGTATATTTAAATAAATAACCATAGTAAGGATTTTGCTGCGTTAAAATATATCCCCAAAAGCATTTTGCAATTTTGGCTGCATTACTGAAACTAATTCAAGGAAATTTGGTGTGGGAATTTTGAAGGTTTTGTGAAACAAATGATATTAGCAAAAACAACACATATTTGCTGGTAAAGACTAACTAACGTGTTATACGGAATATGGACACTTCGTAGACAAGTACCTACAGTATACTTATAGCATTTACAGAAAACCCTTTTAATTTATTTTCAGAAATCGGAATTTATTGGCAGTAATATGCGGGATCTGATCTAGCTACGGGATCTCTTATACCGATCCAACATCCAATGCTCCGCAATTCTGATAATTTCTGCACCATCTTCTGTGTATACTCCTACCGTTATTTCATAATAGCGCTAGTATATTAAAAGTGATCTCTACCGTTCAGTAAAATACTTCTAAAAAAAAAAATACCAGAAATTTGATTAACACGTGATTAACGGCAAAGGCAAAGTGGTGCGTAAAAAGAAGACATTTTTTATACCGTATGTAAATAGATAAATTGTTTTCCTTGTCACATTGTAAGTGTTAAGGTATATAGACATGATATAATAAAGTATCTACATGTGATATATGGAATTTTAAACTGACGTTTATCAACAGCTCATCATCTGCCTAAGTGAAAAGAGCTTGAATATCTTTAAACTAGCATTACTGAACCTCCATAAATAGTGTTTATGCGGAAACCAGTTTTTTAATTTTTCTTTTTGCCACTTACACACATAATTGGCGATCTTAAAGGTTGGCTAAGAATGTTCTGGTTTACCCAAAATCTAGGATTATTTGAGTCGTAGTACTGGAATATTTCGTGTTGTGCAGTTTTTAAGAAAATTTTATCTTATGAGTAAAAAAAAAAAAAAATAATTAAACATCGAATTTTTTAAAGTAAATACAAACATTAATACAGAAACTCTCTCCCTCCCTCTCTCTCTCTCTCTATATATATATATATATATAATACCACTAGCGACTCGACCTGGCTTCGACCGGTAAAATTTTTGTTTTTACAGCAATTCAGTAATAAATAAATTGGGAGAAGACAATTACAGTATTATATAATAGTAAATTAGTAAACTACTATGATATGTAACATACATACACTTAACGCCTGCCTCCCAGAGGGGTAGGCAGAGATTATGGACCTCCATTTACCACGATCCTGACATACCTACCTCCTTCGCTTTATCCACATTCATATATCTCTAATGTTACAGTATTATATGAAAGTGGTTTAGAAAATTTCTTTGTATACAACTTTAATCATTTTGCTTCCAACCGCCAGCACAAAACGATTTCTGTCTGAAGTGACACGCGAAAGATCTAAGTATAGTTGTCCGTGTGAAAAACACGCTCCACTCAAATCCACTCCAGCCATATTAAGTGTTTGACCCTGTGCCTTATTTACGGTCATACCAAAACAAACGTTTGTTGTATATTGGACTCTTTTAAAATAAAAAGGCGAATGCGAAGGAGCCATTGATATTATAGGTATTAAAACAGGTTCTCCGATACTGCAGCCATTTAGAATAGTACCTTCAATGAGATAACTTTGTAAACTTTTTTATTGGTAATCGAGTCCCGTTGCATAATTTCCGTGGATTTATATTTCGCAATAAAATTATGGGAGCTCCAACTTTTAAAATCAGTTTGTGTGGTGGCATGCCAGAAGGATTCAATGAATTAAGAAATTCTGTGGGATAGTGCATAGCTTCTTCACTGTTGAAAATCACCTCAATTTCAATAGTACCTGCGTATGAAAGTACACGACAAATAAACAATAATATTTATAAGAACAAAAATATTAGTTTAATCTGAACTTTCCATCTAACCGATTTAATACTTACACGTACCTAAACCAAACGAAAAAAACAATTATTTGGAATGAAACAAAACAAAACAAACAAGTCCCTCTTAACCCGTAGGTACCGCGCCACAACGGCTGCCACCGACGTTTTAAGGGATAAAAGAATTTTTTAAAAAACGCTGAATCGCTTGGGCTAAAATCCGTACAAAGACACAATTACCTTAATTACAACCAAGTTATGCTGAAAAGCACATTTTAAATAATGCAGGAACTAACAGACAAAGAAATAAAAAGAAAATACGACCAAGTCACACTGAAATTACTTTTTCACAAAACTTCTCATAACATTTAATGCACTGGAGATAATTATATACTGTAAAGACATTTCTTATTAACATTAAACATATTGACAAGCACCAAAGCTGCCGCTTGGTAGAAAGTGTTTATACTGGTGTCTAAAGGGCCAATTTACTACTNGACGTACCCGCCTGTGCTTCGCTAGAGCTTGAGTACGGACGGATAACATATAGGGACGCCGCAGGCGTCAATATTTCATTATGAATTAATTTATTTTGATAAATATTAAGTTCTATAAGGTTAGAAAAGACCGTAAATTATACGGTTTTTTTTACTGCGTAACATAAATTGTAAATACGCTTATTACTACTTATCTATTAAAGATAGATATATGCTACCAAAGACTTTTTTTGTAGATAATTGAGTTTTTCACAATTCTTTAGTACACTTTAGAGCTATAACAAAAGTTATAGCTCTAAAGGATTAGGCAGCGTATTCCATGAGAGCTCGCTGGCAATATACTTTTTTCCCTGCGTGATTAACTAATATCGTTAATGCTCAGCTCCTATAAGTTCTAGGAAAATTTTTAATAGACACCAACCTTCCTCGACAAATGTAGAACATAAAAGTAAAAACCGCATCCAAATCCGTTTTGTGGTTCTCTAGATTAACATAGTAATACAGACAGACAGACGCGCGCCAGGGACTTCCTATAATACTATTTAGTGAATACGTTTGAATGTCGAAATGCATTCACCATAGTATCATTATTAAAGGCCTATTTTTCGACAGCCTCTGTCTTGTCGGAATCCAAAAAGTGATAATTATAAGTTAAAATATGGAACAAAACTGTATGTCCAGAAGGCCCAACAAAATTACTTATACATTTCGTAAGACAAATTACATTGACTCTAATGCTGTAGAACAGAACGAACAAAAGTACCTACAGTCTCCATTGGAGTGGATTCACAGACTGTGTCAATCGCATCTCTTAAGGCATCCGGTATCCGTGGCTTTTTGCCATACACAGCGTTCCTCACAGTATCCCACAAATAAAAATCTAACGGCGTAAAATTTGGAGATCTCGGTGGATACTCAACACTTCTCGTATGCCTATCCACCTATGATTATCCAGAAGTGACAGTGCCTCTAGATGGCAACGAGCCCGCATTCTATCAAAGAAGCATGAATGAATTCACAAGTCCTTTGGCAAACTTACCTCACCACTTTGTTCCCCCAGAACGAGTACAAGTGATATTTAAATGCTTATAATTGTTTACAAATGTATATCCAATGCACAATTAGAGCACGAATGGAACACGTTACACACAAATAAATAAATTGTAACCAATATTATATTCTAAAAGAATTAAATTAACAATTTAAAATCAAATTAGCTTTCACTGTGTATGCCGAAACAGATAATCAAGTTCGAGCATGTCTTTCTGTGTTGCTTGCGCGAAATTTTTTTTAGATGAGCACCTTTCTTGCCTAAGTAATCACGAATTTAGAATAAGACACGTGTAATACAGCGACTGGGCAATATGATGATAACATATAATATAATGTACAATACAATTTCTATCAAAAAAATTGTTAGGTTCGATATGTGCATTAGAAAAGTGGTACCCAGTTGGGGAATTTCCTCAGATGTTAAAACAGGAACTGCTAGCAGTACATTCGGTTGGTTATGTTCTTCTTTATTGTAGACTGCTGCAAAGTTCATACACTCGTCTCCTGTTGACTTGTTATTTTCGTCAGATGTTGGACCAGGTATATTCTGTTGGCTATATCCTTGTCTGCGACAGTTCTCTGCACAACTATCTGCTGGTTCTACTCTCAAAAATGTTGCCAAATGTTTAGCGCCTTTTTTAGTTCTCTCTTTGTATTTTCCATTTTATTTTGTTCTGGCACATTAAGGCTTCTTTAGTTGAATAATCATAATTTTTATGTAAAATAAAAAAATATGACACATATTAGTTGGGAATCGTACGAGGTTTATGTAATGGCCATGACTTTGGCTAAGGGTGTTTTTTGATTATTTCAATGGACGGCTTGGCCCGGAGCATTCGCGCGTTGAATCATGGGTAGCGTCAGCTGTTTTTTTACAAACATTACTGACTGTATAATGGTTTTGAATGGGGGAAAGGTTTTCTTTTTAGAAATTATTATTTAATTGTAATAAGCCAGGCATGAAAACAGCAGTGTTTGTAAGCCTGACATAAAATAATATTGCTGTGATCTCTATTTTTCCTAAAAAAAATATTGAAGGTCATTTCGTAAGACAAACAAGGCGATGGCTTGAATACCATGGTTTGCAATAGAAACAAATTAAAAACCAATAAAAAAAAAATACAAGCATTTTTGTGCGTATGTAAAGATGCTGTTGAATAAATCTGCAGTCGCATAGTGATTTCCAGTTTGAACTAAAATCGGTGCATAATAATCTAGAATAATTTGTAGGCCAACAATTTTAACAAATAATATCATACCATACCACATAATGGTTNATTGCTGTGATCTCTATTTTTCCTAAAAAAAATATTGAAGGTCATTTCGTAAGACAAACAAGGCGATGGCTTGAATGCCATGGTTTGCAATAGAAACAAATTAAAAACCAATAAAAAAAAAATACAAGCATTTTTGTGCGTATGTAAAGATGCTGTTGAATAAATCTGCAGTCGCATAGTGATTTCCAGTTTGAACTAAAATTGGTGCATAATAATCTAGAATAATTTGTAGGCCAACAATTTTAACAAATAATATCATACCATACCACATAATGGTTNTGGTGCATAATAATCTAGAATAATTTGTAGGCCAACAATTTTAACAAATAATATCATACCATACCACATAATGGTTTTAACTTTAAAAGAGAGTTTAGGAAATTAATAACATTCAGACATTTGCGGATATGCCAAATAATAAAAATAGTAATAATGGGCCAAATTAGGCTTACACGAACTGTTATTAATCAGTTAATATGTTATATTAATTCGTTTTTTTTGTGGTGGCCCAGAAGGTGCGCACCCAATGTTAGTATCTAAATACTATGAGTTAGGGAGGGAGAGGAAGGGTAGGTGCGTGCCTGGTCTGCGGTCTGTACGCTCTAACTACTGCATGCAGCAGGCATAGGTTAAGGAGGAGCGTGGCTCTTTCTGCCTACTGTGAGGTTCTGAAGCATCAGGCCAACGTCTTTGGCATGATACTTCCCTCAGTTTAAAAAGGATTTAATCCCTATAAGGGTCATGGTAAACCGGCGAGGCCGATGAAGGAAACCCATGACGATAATCATGCTGGGTGTGTTCTCAATGCTAGGAATGAAAGTAAAGAACACATGTGTTGTATGCCTGCAATAGTAGTTCGTGTAGAAGACTGTTGTGAACCGCAAGGGGGGGGGGGCGTAATCCAGATGTAAAGGAGGTACTTGTCCTCGAGTGGTCAGTTCCCCGACCTGCCTCGAGGGCGGGCTTGTGAGCCCGTAGACCCCTGTATTTGAGTTGTTGGCACAGTCCTGAATCCTCCTGATTCTTGAGTCTTCAGCTCTCGAGTATGTGCGACGCGGCCGCCTGCGTGTGACTTCACTTATGTGGCAGAGAGCGCACAGTCAACGGGACAGGGCCATACATACTACGTCCTTTAAATGTAGCTATTTACTCAGTGAGGAGTGTCACCTTCATATAAAAGTGAACGTTTTTGTGCGAATTTCTAATTTATTTTGCTTATGATTAGCAGAAACCAGTAAAACCTTTCTAAACAAACGGTTGTACATATAAATGAGGTATGTTTATATTGGTCGCGGCGATAATTCTATGAAAAAAATCAATAAGAATTCGTGGGAAATAAAAACTATCCAAATCTGCCTTTGTAAATCTACGAACTTGTAGCTACTTCACAAGGAAAAAACCTTTTGGCACATGTTTACAAAAGAAACGTGCTGGTTTGCAGATGCGAGCCAACTGATTTGTTTTATTTATAGAGATTTTATTCTGAGTAAAATTTATCAAATTCATGTGGTCTAGACATTACCTTCGTAGAAGTTTGTTACATCGCTATTTTTTGTGAAACAAACCTATATACGCTCCGCTTTTAGTCATAAATTGTTTTACGAGAATGCCAATGCATAGTAACTTACAGCAGAAGATCTAATTTTTGTACAAAAAAAGCTGATACTCCCAGCATGCCCTCTGACTCTGACCTCACGGGCCAAGCCATCCATTGTAGCATGACATATTGAGCAGCAAAAAGGCTCTAAGAAACTGCAGGAGAAAAAAAAAACTAATAATATTTAATAAATATATATGTTAAATTCAAGCACCTGCCACATATAATGAATGTTTGTTAATATTTATTATNGAAGATCTAATTTTTGTACAAAAAAAGCTGATACTCCCAGCATGCCCTCTGACTCTGACCTCACGGGCCAAGCCATACATTGTAGCATGACATATTGAGCAGCAAAAAGGCTCTAAGAAACTGCAGGAGAAAAAAAAAACAAATAATATTTAATAAATATATATGTTAAATTCAAGCACCTGCCACATATAATGAATGTTTGTTAATATTTATTATNTAATAATATTTAATAAATATATATGTTAAATTCAAGCACCTGCCACATATAATGAATGTTTGTTAATATTTATTATTATATATTTCTTGTAACACCCCTCACGTAGTGTTTTGTTTCAGCAATAACATGATATTTAGTATTTGTTATATGCTTATAATATTGTTATCCTTTTAAACTCGTGAGTTTTATTAGAAGCCAGCATAACGCTGAAATATTGATCTATGTCACAAATGTTGCATCTAAGATAATTAAGATGTTATCTAAAGAATCCCTGTATTATACTGTTTCTGGCTCTTTTGGACTTGCCTTTGAACCACCAATGCGATGTCTGTGCACTGGAACATCTGATCAGTCAGAATCAAATGTTATGGATACATACTGAAATTAGTATTNAATGCGATGTCTGTGCACTGGAACATCTGATCAGTCAGAATCAAATGTTATGGATACATACTGAAATTAGTATTGCCGATGTTTTTGAATCACTTTTGCAATATTAGCTGGAAGTAGGTTGACATTTTCCTCTTTTCTTTGCAGGTTATTGCAGAGCGAAAATTGGCTCTCTCGGTAGTTATGAAAATAAGCACAGAGTCAGCTGAAGACGATCACATTATTGGTAAAATTAATTATTAGCCTACCTTTATACGAACTTGCAAATTTAATGAATATATCAAGAAAAATAATTACACTTGAAACATGTTCCACTCTGCCCTAGGCAAGAAAACGAGGAAAGCTTTTCTTGATCTGCTGCTGGAAGTGTCTGAAAAAGACAGCAAACTTTCAGATGAAGAAATTCGAGAAGAAGTGGATACATTCATGTTTGAGGTATATTGTGATTTGACCAATGTTACACTGTGGCTGAAAATTAATATTATAGCATCTGTAGTGAGCTGAATATTTAAATTTATTTTGTGTAAATTGATTGTGTTGAACTTTTTACAGAATTATACAGTGAACAGTTGCATTATGCCGCCACTATTTGTGCGCATCAATATTTCTTATTTGTTTAACAAATGAATCAGATTTGTTTTACTCGTATTACCACTCACATTTCAACTTCTCATTAAATGGAGTTACAAACTCTGAGACATACGAAATTTAACTACACTTATGAGTGGTGAGTTTTTAGGCTTATAACGATACTGCGATTCACAAATCACAAATGAAATAGCATTTGGCCAAGAATTTAGAGTAATTATTTTTAATTTTCTTAAGTAACTGATGTTGACTGTGCACAACATATATAAAGGGTTCTTACAAATAAATATTAATATGTTAAAGGTAATCCTTAACAGATTTTGAAATAAAGTAAACTTTCTGTGTATAACGAGAATGTTGTTTTTCAGGGCCACGATACAACTGCAGCCAGTATGGCCTGAATTATCTTCATGCTCGCTCTTCATCCCGAAGTTCAGGTAAGAAAGAAATCGGCATTTAATGCCAGTGAAAATGTTTTTCCTATCACAGATGAGAAATGGCCGCAGTGTCTTTGTGATGCAACTGCTAGCAGGTATTGTATAGTGTGCAACTCATTTCAAATGAATTTGGGCAAATATTTCTGCAGTTTGAACTGGTAATCAGAAGAAATGCTATGCTCTGTTTCACCTAATGAATGTGTACTGAATGTTAGATAATATCATGATGCCTCCAACGATAAACTAAGAAAAATTATGGCAGTAAGAATCAAATTTATAAATTGGTCTGTAAATTTCAAAGATAAAATTCTCTCTTTATTTATATTTTTTCAACACACATGCTAAACATGAAATAAAGTACGAAATTTTAAAACTGTTTTTAATTCAGTAAAATATTTTTTTGTGAATATACAAATACAATAGGCAAAAAGGTTTTAAAACGTCTTATACTTTGTTTTTTGTACTGTAAGGAACTCATTCCTGATTTCGTTTGTTGATAAACAANTCAACAAAACACCCAAAAAATTGTTGTTGGGTTAAAATTTTTGTAAATGAACTTATTTGTAACTGTGTCTGTTGTGATTTTTTTCATCATCATCATCATCCTAATTATCATTATCATCATCATCATCATGTAACAGTAGTTTCATTTTCTCATCCTGGTCCTTCATAAGCTATGGATAGAAATTTAAATTTATATTAGCTGCACCTTTCCCATGGCATTGTGCGAGTATGGATCTGCTGACACACAAAGTTTGAGGTTGTTCTGCTACAAATAAATTGTTGCAATGTCCATCAGAAAGAAAATATGCTAAAATCAGACTTCTTCTCCAACTCATCTTGATATAACTTGTCTATAAACCGGAAATGTAGGAACCCTTAAAATTTTGATATCACTTCCAAGCCGAAATATTTGTTTACTCTAATCCCAGAAAACTTTTTTTAAAAATATATATATTTATTAAGTGTAATACATTTTGGTGACTATAGGATTGCACTTTACGATACATAAAGAGGTCCTCCGTTCAAGTTGTCCAGCGAAACTGACAATCTTTACATAACCACAGGTAATTAAGGAAGTTGGGGCTTTTCGTGCATACATATCCACACAACCTAGCATCATTGCTTTTTAAGAAAACCATATTGCAATCACGACACTGATTTCTTGATTGCTCAGCTGAAGATGTTGATAGAAAAGTTTCCTTGGGAAAGGGACTAGTGCTGCTAATGTGGACATCGATGACAGTTGTAGATGACATCAGCATAGCCAAATTAGTCTATGGCGTCATACAAATTTCGTTGCAGCCAGAGACACTGATGGCTCTGCTGATAGTTTAGGACTGTAAGTACAAAAACTGGAGAAGTTAAATTTGAATTGATGATCATTCTTCGCTTTTGAGTTTCAGCAGTGTCACAGTCAAAGTATCTCGACGTTTTGGCACACATTGCAGTCACCATCTTCAAGATAGCAGGGTGAAAGTTTCTGCTACCCTGAAGATGGTAACTGCGAGTTTGCTGATACATCGGGATACTCTCCACCTGCGACACAGCTTGAACCTAAAAGCCAAAATTACGCCAACAATGGCTGCTAATGCCTGCGAACTTTGTTGATTTGACGATATTGATGCCAATGGTTCTGGTAGTATTTGAGATACTGCGGCTGAAGAAGTGAAGAAATGGATGATGGCAATGCTGCTGGTGGTTTCAGTTTTGGTAGTGTAAAATTATTAAATATAAAACCATTAGTACTATTTAATATATCTCCGTGGATATGTAATGTGAATTAAATGTGTTATGAAGACTTCTATTCTTGAATTTAGTTCCAAAACTGTGAAAGAGTTTTATATGTTACAGGGCAGAAATTCGCCCTTCTGGAAGAAAAAATTTTGCTGTCATCCATCCTGAGGAAGTTCAAGATTACTTCATTGCAGAAGAGAGAAGATACCGGTTTACTGGCAGAGCTGGTTCTCAGGCCAGAAGGCGGTGTCAAAGTATCTCTCACTCCAAGAGAGTAACTTCCCGACTGCGGATAAAAATATGTTCTTAAAGAAAAGTGTTTTCATACTAATAATTTTAGTATTAACTACGTACAAAAACATGCATTTCTTACTTATGGGTTGTTTGCAGTAAAGTGAGCACTTGAGGGCTCTAGCTACTTTTACCTTTTGGCCATTTTTTATCCTTTAACAAACCTATTTTAATAAATTTTGCCACGTAAGTAATAAACATAGTGTGTATATTCCACCGCACTCGGAAGTTAACGTCTAAGGACCAAATAAAATATATTAATTGACTATTAATACGTACATGTATTAAGCAATTTGTTTCCATTATTTTTGTTATCTTTGAATTCAAGGTTTATACCATGTTTGAAAACTGTGATTTAAATGTTTTTATTTACTGATATGCCTTGAGTGTTTTTTTGACCGTTATAAACCTGCTTCACATCAATTTCTGAATGAAATTTGGCTGCTATGGAACACGAATGAAGGTATGCATTTGCTGATCTGGTAGATGATGATCTGCTTCTGGAAGTTCGAATTTGAACCTTTCCTAAGCTGCCTCAGTAAAGCATGACTTTACATGATGGACACCTGTTAATAAGATGGAAAATTGGATTGAAGTTCTTGTGCTGTCTCTCCGAATTTTTATAAAATAATTATCATTGAACACATTAAAATTATGTAGTTTCGCTTTGAAAATTTTATGTTACAGCATGTTCTTCATAAAGCAGGCAAATAAATCATACATTTCTTCACACATAAATAAAATATATATTTTGCAAATTCCTTAATGCAACTTACAGATAGTAAGAAAACCATTTTCTTAGCAAGAAACAGATTTATATAAGAACTTCCTGTTAATGCCATTGTTTGATACGACATTCCACACACATATTCAACTCGTTAACGCTCACCGCAGCATCAATTTCTGTAAAACTTATTTTCATCTATGGTCTTAGGTTTTTCAATGAACCTCAGGCAAATAATTGCATATTTTCTTTACACCAAAGAAATCAAAGCTGCGAAAAATCTTTCCAGGAAGAAACTTCTATGCGGCATATTATAATTTGGTGTTAGTGACATAATTACTGGTGTCTTTCGAACCATTAATGAACATCAAATGCAACACGAGCAGAAAATGGNTTCAACACGGGCAGAAAATGGATCATGATATATATTTACTAAATAAGTGTTGATAAAACTTTGCAGGATGGTGGTTAGCAGGCTGGTTTTGGATCCTGACAAAAATCTTTTGAAATGCTGCGATTCTTCTTCTAAAATAGGTATTTTGCAGGCAAAAAAAAAACCTATCAAGTTTTGATTGGTAATATTTTAACACTCAAGATAAAATTACAACTGGGGAGATTAGCAAGGCTTGGATGATACGTGAANTTCTATGCGGCATATTATAATTTGGTGTTAGTGACATAATTACTGGTGTCTTTCGAACCATTAATGAACATCAAATTCAACACGGGCAGAAAATGGATCATGATATATATTTACTAAATAAGTGTTGATAAAACTTTGCAGGATGGTGGTTAGCAGGCTGGTTTTGGATCCTGACAAAAATCTTTTGAAATGCTGCGATTCTTCTTCTAAAATAGGTATTTTGCAGGCAAAAAAAAAACCTATCAAGTTTTGATTGGTAATATTTTAACACTCAAGATAAAATTACAACTGGGGAGATTAGCAAGGCTTGGATGATACGTGAAATAAAATTAAGCAAACATGATCTATTCAGTGGTTAAATTGTTGTCTTTGAAAACAAAAGAAAAATAAATAAAATTGGTACTTTTTTGCGTATACGTAGTGTACATTTTAACAACAAAAGTAATAATTTAAAACTACTGACTTTTTAACTGAATTAATTTTCTGCATTTCATATGTATTATACAAGGTTTTATTCTTATGTTATTTAAAATACTTATAAAACAAATTTCTACACCTATGGAAAAACTGTCCTTTTTTATGAATTAACCAGAATATACCTAATCAACAGAGCCACTGGAGGTCAGGAAGAAGAGATTAAAGGAGAATTTTCCATTATATTGGACTGCAGGTGATATATTCAAGTGAAATTTCTAATACTGACATGTGCTAAGAACAAATTAATCCAGTATATTTGGTCTTAATGCTCTACATTGCAGAGCCATGATGTTGGTAGATTAAACATTTGTTAAAATGCAAGATATATTTATTTTAATCATGTTTCTTAATGGTTAATTGTGAAGAATGTTTGTCTTTAATAACCCTGAGTGACTTTTGTGCTTAAATAAGAAAAAACTTGTAGTTGAATTGATGCTGGTTCTGTGAGTGAAAAAAAAACTGCCATGCACTCGGAGTTTTTATGAATATTAAGGTTCTAATAAATGGGAAAACTTTTTCCAAAGATATCTCTTGAGTAAGAAAATCGTTAACCATCATACCAATTCAGGTTCTTGGTACCCAAAGTGAGCAAGATAGTGTAAAGATGTTTACTAAAATGGAGACCATTTTGGTTATCACTAAGTTTGCTGCGACTGAAACCTTTAGCCTCGTTTTCTGGCCATAGTTATTAGGGTTTATGAAAATAATACAAGTGATAGAATTCACGATTGTTTCACCCAGCGTGTTTCTATAATACTTGAAACGATTAGATATTATTTATTCTGCTCATTTGTTCATTTTGTCAAAGAGACACTGCGTAAAATAAGAAAATTAATCTACCAGATAAATTTCATGGATGAGCTACTAAAAATCTTATTTTTTTTGCATGACACCTGGATTGATATTTTGAGGTCTTTAGAGAAACCAAAAATGAATTAAAATTATTTTGATCTCTCCATGAAGTGCAGTGCTGAACTCTGATGGGAATTTGAACATGATGACGTTCGTTAATTCAAGGAATTTTGCAGAGTAAACAATGTAAAATCTTTCACCCGATTGAACGACCTAAACGAGACACAGGAGATGCTAGAGAGGTAGTTCAGGTGAGTTTTTTTTCGATAGATATGGAAATTTGTGAGAGAGTACATTTTCTAAACGGCAGATCAGCATAACATAGCTTGACAGAAAGTTTAGTAATGATTTGAAGCCAGGTAAACTTGTGCTTGTTCATACTCATAACATCAGCAGTCTAGCAGACTTACGTCTCTATAAAGTAACTACCTCTCTTTCACGAAACGTACTGTGTATGACGAATAATCTAGAATAAATTCATCAGGTTGATCACCAAG